>BQNB010014179.1:0-72847 GCA_026074375.1 Tanacetum coccineum | reverse complement strand
TGTGGAAAAGTTGCGTGCTACATGGAAGATCGTGAACTTGTTATCTGATGGTGGCTGATAATTCGTTCATTTGTCCAGCTAGGAATCATTAAGTTCTTTTTATGTTCCATTAGTTGTTTTGATTGCTAGCTAGTGGGTTTGGTTGTTGTGTTTTGAGCTTGTTCAAAACACATAGTTCTTAAAGGGTGGCTCATTACCACTCTTTCCATGTACTTTTTTATTCTTTCACTAATCTTTTCACCGGGTTTAATCCCTTTTGCCAAAAAAAAAACGTAATCTTAAACACCCCTAAAATGGAAACAAAATCTTTAAAGTTGAATCATTGATGTAATATGCTCACCTTCACAAGAAACCAACATCAATGTCCAAAATTAAGTCGTATCTCATATTTTCTGCATCATTGACATAACTAATAATAGACAAATTTTGTGAAGACAAAGAGTGTCCTTTCTACACATACACAGTTTTAAGCTTCTCATAACCATGTTATCGTGAATCTAACAACCCTTCAAAAAGACGTGGAACCCAAAAACTCAGACTACACAAAACCTTCATCGATTCAGTCAACTTGCCGTGCATCTTTTATTCCAGTACAGTCAAGTTCCTTAGTTCGATGGCCAAGAGAGGGCATGAAGATTAACGATGGATAACGAAATAAAGGTTTTCTTGTGTTCGAGTTTGTCATGGTCTCACTGGTTGAAACTCAATTAGGGATCAATCAGATAACTATATTCGTTTTGGGAAGAGATCTTGTCTTCCGTTCAAGATGTCAAGGCGTATGTAGTGAACATCACATCTCCTTTTATGATTCTAAATCTCAAAGAATTCATTTTCTCGATTAGGTCTCCTTGATATCATGATCTGCTGCTAATAAATGGCGATATGTTTGTTAAATGTGGCGAATCAGATGCTGGAGGAGCCCCGCATTGGGAGGTGATTTGCACACTCCATATTTTGATTGGCATTCTAAAATATATGTCTTTGACATTTATACCCTTATGCTAATAGAAGTAATGGGTGAAAAGGAGAAAGTGGTGTAGGGGTATAAATGTCAAGGCACATATTTTAGAGTGTGTCAATCAAAAGGTGGAGTGTGCAAATCACCTCCCTTACAATATGCTTACAAGTAGTGTTGTTTCTCAGCAGCATAGATGATCTGTGTGACTTGTAGCTCCATATGTACCTGTGTATAGTTAGTTAGGTATGACGGTTCGTTAAAAGTTGGTAACTACAGTTAGAGTGACTATTAGATTTAGTTTGTATTCTGCTGTAGATCCTGTCGTGTCTATACATACATGATCTTTACATTCCCCTAACTCTCACTAACCTTACTAACAGCAACAGTTTGCATCAAGGATTGAACAAATGTTGCAAAAGAAAAGGGTATGTAGTGATCTGTTTATAGTTAAAAAGAAAGTGTACCTGATGCCAATGCCATGATCCATTTGAAGTTAAATAAGTGGTAGGTGACTTTGCCTGTGTGTGCGGGCATGTAAGCGCCTACCCTGAAAACTTTTTTGTAACTTCTTGAAGCGTCATAAAAGTAACAAGTAAAAATATTTGTAACGGCAATCCATATCCACTTTATGTTATCGTAATACTGGTGCATACCCTGGTTAGAAACCTTAGATTCCCCATTATATAACATGTCGGGTTCATCTTTAAAAGTAACAGAAAGGAGGAATGTTGCTATTAATGTCATTAGTACAATTCCATGTTTCATGCTTCATGGGATTTCCTCAAAGGGGTATGTGATACTTCCTCCTAAGGCACTCACTAGACTCTCACATATAAAGGCCAAATGTTACAAAAACAAACATGTATAGTTACTCGATAATTTTGCTACACAACCTAAACTCCACATTTGGTTCTGGACTTACTCCTGAATTTCCGCTTTCGAATCTTATGCTAGTAAAGCTTTATTGGTATATGATATAATGGGAAGAAAGATTAATTCAACAAGAATTCAAAAAACAAGAAAGCAGTCATCATAATTGTGGGGCCGTTTTTTCTTAATACAACAAGAGATCAAATGAATTTACGATTCCAAATTACAAACAAGAAACATGAATTTCTTCAAATTCAATGTTACTTTTACATCTTGTATTCATTTTACCATTCTATTACTAGTATCATTTCATCCCATATTTAAGGGACACTTACAGCAAAGCAATTTCACAAAAAACAATTCACCTACTCGTAATAACATGTATACCAAAACGTGTCATCTATGAATAACAACAGTAGGGAACTTGAACTTATCTGAAACAAACGGTATCGCCTTAGGCCTCTCCACGAGATCCTGATACAAATCATATTCCGCTAGATAATCATGCAAATGAAGCTCCCCTTTCTGATTAGTATGATAATGATGCTTAGCCTCATCCGATTTCCCAAACCCAAAAATACTAACTTTCTCACATATCCCTATCGCAAGCATAACCGCTTGCATACCCGACGAATAATGAAAATTAGACCCGTCATGAGAATCCGCCCACAATTCCAACGGCTTCCCAGTTTCTCTCAAAAACCTCAATACCGAATAGTACTTGACAATCCGTGCACACAAAACATCAAACCGCGGATCAGTAATAACCAAAGGCGCCTTGTGCGACGTATTACACACAACGTAATCCAAAAAATGAATCATTTGACACATGTACATCATAATAGGCACACTTTCGCCATACGGGTGACAAAAACAATTCTCCCTCCTAGCACACAAATGCAAAATATTACTATTAACAAACGATAAACTCGTTTTGGAACCTACATTACGCTCAAAACCACTCGTTCGCGCGTTATTTAACCTAATAACAAACTCATTCCTATCAATCTCCCCACCAAGATCAGATTTTAACAAAATCCCACTATTACCCACAACGGCACAAGTCCTAAACTTCCCATTCCCCCCTAAATCACTCTCGTTGTACTCGCGCCTAAAATTCTTTACCACATTCGCCATTTCGGACATTACATCATCCTGAAACTTATGATTCCTCCACCAAGTCTGCAAATACCGCCTAAACTCCAACCACAACCGGTAAAACTCCGGTGACCGGAGGTTCACTGGGACCCCCCTTGCTGACCTGGCCCTAATATCAATCCTATGTTTACCTGCATACAAAAAAGACCTTTTATCTAACCCTTTCATATTCCCACCCACCAACTGTTCGACGTTTTGCCTAAACGAGTTTTCAGCTAAATCAACAGCTGAAAACTTCAAAATAGTGGAATTGAAAACATCGGTTTTCTTAGTCTCTTCATGGGGAATGTTTTGGTATAAAAAAACTGTGGCGCCGCCGCCACCGGCGGTGAGCATGGTTTTGATGCAAAGAGTGGCGGCGGCGGCTGCTAGGAGGAAGATGAGACTGTACATTGGAAGAAATGATCTCTTCATTGTGAAGTCAACGGTTGGTCAACACATAGTTGAAGGTGTGATTAGTGTGTGTAGTTGGATCTAGAGGTGAATCTAGTTAAAGAGTGTTTGAAGATTTGTGGTTGATGTGAAGTGGATAGATCATCAAATGTTAGTGTCTTTTTTTAGTTTTTGTTTTGTTTTAATTCTTTTTGTGTTAAAGAGTGTGAATTTGGTTTGATTTGATTTGATTATTGTTTTTGTATATGGTTAATAATTTGATTATTGTTTTTGTTGGTAAGTGATGGTGAAAGGGATGATGTTCAACATGATAGAAACGTGCATGATTAAAATAGGATTTATATATGTATGAATGGCTATGGTTGGGTGATTAGATCCGAAGCTATAGTCACAAAATATGAATAAAAAGTGTTGGAAATTGTGGATATAAATAGCTCCGACTGTGTTCGATTATCATGTAAAGTTAAAAAAAAAAAAAAATCCATCTCTCTTAAAATTTTATTATCTACAGAAAAAAAATATACAGTTTAAAAAATGCATTAATTATTGTTTTGTTTATAAGAAAATCAAACAAAATATAGTTTTACCATTTCACAATTATTTAATGTATTCTTTTAGTTTGTAAATATCAATTTTTATTAAGGGCAATATAATTTGTAAATAGGGTCAAATATCATGTTGAAATTGTTTGAGTAATCCGGGTTCAAGTCGACCCAGTTGACCAGAATAAGGTTTTCTTTTTAATTTTCTGTTTAATATAATTTTACATATTATCCATTTAAACGGGTACAAATATTTAATTTAATTACATTTTACTCATATTTGAGTTGACCCGAACTCGAGTAACCTGAATTCAAATAAGACCAGATTCGGGTATATTATTTTTAGCCTCGACCCGAACTAAATTAACTCGGACCTGGCCATCCTGACACGATTAACGCCCGTAATTGCATACGAGAGTGGTGGACCCAAAAGCAATTCCAAGATGGTTCTTTGAGCTAGTCGAGGAAAAAAACCTCAACCGGTTGACAAATCAGCGGGTCGGGTCGGATGTGGACGATTAATGAAGAAAAGGAAAGAAAATGAAAATGAAACATAAAAGGTTGTCTTCTCGAGTATCACTTAAGGAGGAAAAGAAAGTGAAATGAAGTGAAAGTTAATGTAATTTGGATGTATTTTAAAGTAAAGTGTTTCCTCTCAAAATTGAGAGAAAAATGTTTACTTTACTTTTCTTTATAAATAAAACTTAAAAACACAGTGTAAGAGCTCTAATGCTTCCACGGTTCCACCTATTAAGACATTGTTTCATTTATAATAATCAAGTTTTCCTTAACATTTATTTTTTTTAAAAGTTATTTTCACAAATCTTATTCAATGCACAAAAGTTTTCCAAAAACTTTTTCATATTAAATCTTCATTTAACAAGAGGTGTAAAATAAAAATTAAACATGTCTTCATTTAATGAAAAATGACTTGTATCATTTTGTCAAACGATTAATATGTACCAACTCATTTACTTAAAAATCTTTAATAAAGCTTTTGTTAAAATGAATCAAGTCATTAACATAACATTTTTATATAGTAAAGAGTCATTATAAGATTTTAACAAAAGCCAACACTCGGGAAATGTGCTTATTAAATGCGTTTAATGCTCGGGTCAACTCGTCGGAAACCTGCCGGAACCCGGTGGTCGACCCGGTTCAACCTGTTTTTTTTAATTGTCGAGTCCGGCCCGACCCTTAATACAATCCCGGGTTAAATGCATTTAACAAACCACGTGTCTCTCCTTTCTCTTTATTGACATAACAGATGCCACTTTGTATAACACCTTCTATTATTCTAGATTTTTCATATACACCTTCCATCTCATTATCATCTCATTTCCCTGACACAACATCTAGATCCACCGCCCCATATACATAACAATGGAGAACCGATGATGGTGGCGTCTCTGGAGATCCGATGAGGAAAAAAGGCGAAATTTGAGTACAAAAAGAAGATTGTGGAAACCAGAGAGGGGGGGGGGGTGAATATCTTTCCATTTAAAAACTTTAAATCTTTAGTATCAAATCGCCAATCAAGTTAGGCGTAATATGAGAAGTGTCGATAATAGGTTTTACAACAACTAGCACATATCTCATATTCTACCAATATATCCACACTCACAATGTTTACTACAAAGAGCTACACAACCATGACTAACACAACATACACAACAATTCACACAATCATAAGCACAATGCAAGTGTAAAAGTAAAGCGATAAATGTAAAGACATAAGTAAAGAGAAAGGTAAAAGAAAATGCAAACCGACACGATGATTTATAGTGGTTCGGTCACGAAGCTCCTCTTCGCCCTACTCCACTCCTCGAGTATCCAACTCGAGAGTTACTTCACTAATCAACAAGCTCCCTTTCGGCGGAGAAAACCTTATACCAATGCTTACATTATTTTCCGACACTAAGCTAGATGTCGAGTTCTTCTTCGGGTACAACCAAACCCGTTATGTTTTATGGCCCAACATAACAAACCTTGTGTTTTATGGCCTAAACACATAAACCGCGTCGCTTACATTATTTTTCGACACTAAGCTAGATGTCGAGTCCTAATCTTAGCTAGAACCAATCTACCACTTCACCAATGTATTTTAAGGCCTAAAATACTAACCAACCCACAATCAACCCATCTAAATATATACATCATTTGGATCTACACACTACTAAAGATTAGAAGACATGGACTCAATCTATATATAACAAATGTTACAAATTGACTAACTAGGCTACATAACTTCGGATCTTGAAGATGACCGAAGTTCTTCTCTTGCACTTGAGGAAAAGAGGAAATGATAGAATATTTGATCACATTTAAACAAGATTAACCAAGTTGAATGATCAAAGATTTAAAGAGATTAAGTGAGATCTAGAGAGAGAAAGAACTGAAAGAAAATCGTGCAAAAGGGTTGTGAAAATAGTTGGAGGTGACCCACTACTTATAGGAGCTGAAAAATAACCTGTCAGGAAACGGCGGTCCCATATATATTAGGGGACCGCCGGTATTTAAAGGGGTCGTCGGCCTATTTAAGGGACCGCCCCGACAGACGCTCCTGTTTTTGTCTTTTTGTGGTGAAGGTGAAATCTGGTGAAAGTGACACTTGTTTTAGGGGGAAATGACCAGATTTTGAAATTCAAAATAATTACCAAATAAAATATTTCTTTATAATTTAAAAATAATTTGTCTAAATAATTTTTGAGAAATAGTTTTGTTATATTTATAAAAATATAAAGTTTAAGACAAAAACTTATTTCTTTGATCACCCTACAAGTTTAATGTTGTTTGTACATACCTTACGTGATTTACGTCGGGTGCAAACAAATGTCGGTGTTGATGTAGACTTGAGACATCGAGAGATGTGGATGCAAGTATGCATTGATAATTTGTGATTACGAGTAACTTGCGCACTTTACGTTACGTATTACTAGTTACATGTTTGTCATCACCAAAACATAAAGAGATCGTATAGATTAAATATCGTAATATTTGCACTAACAATCTCCCCCTTTTTGATGATGACAAAGTATGTAAACTATAACACATAGTGAAGTTTAAAAGTTACTTGTTTACACTCCTTTCTCCCCCTTTTGTCGAAGCAAATAGGTATTATGGGGATAATGGTTGGAGCATATAGGTTGGAGGTTTGAGAAGAAGGTAGGTTCTCCGAGTATAAAGGTTTGAGGTATGAGTAGAAGAAATAAGAAATAAAGGTGAAGGTGATTGTGTGTTTCTTTGGATAGTTTAGAAAAGGTCATGAGAGGTGAGAAGTAGGCAAGAAAAGAAGTTAGGTACTTCGAGTGTGTAGGTTGAAGGAATGAGGAAGAGGTAGGTGATCCAACTATATAGGTTGGAGGAATGAGAAGAAAACGTGAGAAATAAGGTTGAGGTGGTTTTGTGTTTCTTGGATAATTAAGAGGAAGTCGTGATAGATGAAAAAAAGGCATGAAAGGAAAGTAGGTACTTAAAATAAATAAGTTGAAGGTATGAGAAGAGGATCTCAAGGTTTAGGGTGACTTTGAAGTGGAAGAGATGAGGTATTTGGAGTATGAATAAACCCTTCATCGTATTTGACAATCCCCAATCCTATCGTCCTATAAAGGTGAGCTTGCATCATCCAAGTGAAGTCTTCTATCATCACGGTTTAACCAAATCCATGCTATTTAACCACATATCTCCTAGCTCCCCCTTGCTTATTGCATCCCTATGATAATTACATTCCGTAAAAAGGGACTCTAACGGATCCATGGATCAAATAAATTACCATCAAAACTCAAGATGTTCGATGAATTCAATTTAAATGAGTAGGACGCTTGTAAGTGTTCCCCTTGGTGTATGCCCCCTTGTTTGGGCACCAAGGTCAAGATATTAATGCATGCTACAAAACAAAGTTAGTAGACAAATGCACACACACACACACACACACACACACACACACACACACACACACACACACATATATATATAAAACAAGACATTAGTACAAAACTAGGCATGCACTTTTAGGTGTTAGTATTCTAAAGTATACCATTTTGAGAGAGTTATAAATTAGACATATGCAATCATTATTTTAATATCAACAACCTAACTTATAAAATAAAAAGACTCGAGACGTATGTTTAAGGACTACAACACGACCGAATTTTAATAAACGAGAATGGGATTTGTTTATTGATTGACACAAAAGTATTATGAAAATGACTTTTTAAAGGTAGACGAATGTCACTTATTATCTTGGCGATATATGCTAAGATATATACTTTAAAAGGATAAAAAGAAAGATAAGACGCGGATCGAGACGATATGCTCTTGGATGAGAATGAAAATGATTCCATAAAGCATAAAAGTAGGGAAGGATGAGTGAGACTAAGGAAGGAAGGTGTTGACAGGAGGTTGTCACACATGATTGATATATTGAATGCACTAACAATTGATGTGCATGTGATCCTATCGAGACAAAGGTGGAAGGTTTAGAATTCAAAGGTTTGTTTGGTGTTTTGTTGGTTGACAATGCTGAGGAACAAATGTGGGTATGTAAAATGAAGTGGTAGTTCTTTCATGGTGGAAGAATAATGAGAGACTCAACAATGTGGTGACTCAATAACACTTGAAGATTGAATATCTTCTTTATGTTCTTCACTTTCTAGAAAGTGGAAAGTTTAACGAAGGAGTGACATTTGCATTTAGCAAATTACTTAAATATTTTGGATGAAATAATTAAGTTAGGAGAGATATAGGAGGAATTTTAATAGTAACATGACTATTAAAAGAGAAGAAACGTTTAGACGTGAGAGGAAACGTTAGAGAAGATAAGACTTATTAGAAGTGAAAAGGAACGTTTAGAAGTGAGAAGAAATGTCAGAAGTAAAAAGACTATTATAAGTGAGACGACTATCATAAGTGAGAAGACTATTAAGAAAGAGAGGAAATGTTTAGAAGTGAAAAGACCATTCGAGGTGAGAAAAGAGGTTTACGAGAAGTGAGGACCAATTTATGAGTATGACGATTGTAAGGATTGTGTTTGAGAATGAGACGCAATTCAATATGAAATTCACTTGACTATTAACAACATAAGCAATGATACTTATGAGTGTTAGGATATGAGGATCCCATTAATCTATAGAGAGACATCGGACATAGATTTGGTGTAGAGTAGACGTCAACTCGTAGTAGAAGAGAGGAAGTGTTAGGTTATGGAAAAAAATGAATGGTATTACAAGCTACTGTCGACGGTATCGTATATATCTGGGGCCCGCCAGAATAGGTCTGGGGGCTGCCGGACCGCTAACAAAAGAGGAGTTAAGGACTTCACGAATTTTATGAGAGGTGTGACATTTTAATTTTCATTTCGCTAATTAAAAATACTTAAAATATTTTGGATGAAGTAGTTAAGTTGTCACGACGCATGGAATAGAAAATAGACTAGAATCGAGACTAGTAGAAAAGAAGAGAAGGATTTATGGAATGTGTTCCATCATTCCTAGACCTAGACGAAGAAAATTTGACGATTCGCGCTTGAGGGGTAAAGAAAGAATGTCGGCGATGTTATCTTCAGACGCAACCTTTTGAATGGAGATGTTTCCTTTTGGACATTCTCCCAAAGAAAACGGTGACGTATCTTCGGCGTGTTTCGTACGCAAAAATAATAATAATAATAATAATAATAATACTAAAGAAGAAAACAAACGAAGATGAAGGCGACGAGCTTGAGAATGTCAAGATGGATGGTAGTCTTCACGAGTATTGTGAATGTTAATAAAACAATCACATGACGAGGTATAAGGTTGTCTTAAAGGTGGTAGCGGAAATAGTAGAGGAAAGAGACTAGCCATCTCTATGGTTGTAGAGGCATGGTTGAGTGAGAAGGAAGAGGTGCGATCGAAAGATAAAGAGTGTTTTCGTCAAAGTGAAAGAATGTTTTCTTCAAAGAGAAAGAATGTTTTCGTCAAAGAGAAAGAATGTTTCGTAGAAGAGAAATAAGGTTTTCATCGAAAGAAAGAATGTTTTCGTCGAAGAGAAAGAATGTTTCGTCGAAGAGATATAATGTTTTCGTCGAAGAGAAAGAATGTTTTCGTCGAAGAGAAAAGGAGAGCGTTTTAACTTATGTTGTTAAAAGGCTTGAATAGGGATTTTTGGATATGACCTTTAACGTTTGCGATCACAAGTTAAAGATACTTGAATATTTCGGATGAAATATTTAAGTTTTCATACCTACTTGGAGGAGCGTTAGATTTGTATCTAACCTTTTCTATGACAAAGAGTGGATTATTTGGAAGAAAGGGAGATGATGATTAAGAAAATGGGTGAAGGAAGACTCTAAAAGATTTAAGATCATTTTATGACTCTTTTATAAATTTAGATTAGTGACGCGGTGGTATGTGCTTAAATACACATACCTTTTACCTAATAAAACAAGCTAAAAAGACCAATAATGACCAAAAATACATAAAAAATGCATTGTATATGTGTATTTTGTGATTCATGTCTTGCAGGTAACAGATATGTTAAAAATGGACGAAAATGAAGCAAAACAGACAAAACCGAGCACGGGAATGGGAAGAGTGCAAGAAAACAAAGCCGAAGGCGTATACTTCCTTATTGGGCCAACCCGAACCCATTTTATTGGGTCGGGTCAGCCCCATAAGAGTTATACTTATAAACCTTAAAAAGCCTATACCATAAACCCATTAATAAAACCCAAGCCCATAAACCAAGCCCAAACCCTATTAACCTGATCCAAGTCCAAACGTTTATAAAACACGGGTCAAACTAAAAAGTCAAAAGCAAATTACTGTTTATCTTCTCGTTCCCTCCCTCCCATTTACACACAGAATAACCAAGCTCAGGGTAAACCTTTTCACCTCAATCACACACTCGCCTCTTGTTTCTAGAAGCTCTCCTGACACTCTCACACCTAAATTAGCCACGATGGCAATCTCCTGCTCACCTATTAGAGGATGTGACGTGCACTCAAATCAAGGGCTGTGATCATTGGATTTTGAGGCAGTTTAGATAAATGGATGAGATTAAAAGATGGAGGAGCGTCTCAAGGGCTAGAAGCTTCTTCATGGTCCTATAAAAAGAGGGCCTCACACACAGAATAGATCATCTAGTGTAGAATTTTAGCTTATGTTTAGTAGTATTTTAGCTTATTGTCTTTAAATTAATGTATTTTTCCTTTCTAAGTTTGTAACTCACTTTGATTATCAATAAAATTCAGTTGTTGTTTAATTTATGTTTTTTACTTATTGCAATTATGGTTTGATTAAGCTCTATTTTAATCTAATAAGCTCTATAATCTCTCAAATACTATTTAAGCTAGCTTATCACTCAGTTAAGCTTCAAAAACTTAACTGAGTTTGTTAATCACTTAAATTCCTCCCCTAAATTTACCTCAGATTAATTGGAAGACAAGTCAAAAAGAGAAGGGCTTATAGACCATATCAGCTTGTTAAAAACAAGCTGGAGCTTGTAGATCAGCTCATTGAGAGCTTATTTGTTCCTGTTTAGCTGGGACAAAGGTACACAATCTCTTTTACTTAATTTTAGCTTAAATACTTTTCTGCTTATTTCTGCTTAATTTGTGCTTATGGTTGTTTGTTTGTTGCTTATTAATGTTTACAAATGCTTATTAAGTCTTTTGTTAGCTTAAAATGCTTAGTTTATAGCTTTTATATCATTTAGTTAAGTTTTTAGATTAAAACTATTTCAAATATTGTTTAAACTGCTTATTTGATTCTGCTTATTTCCTGTGCTTAATCTTGTGTTTTAAATGCTTAAATGTTCTTAAAATATCATGAGCTTAATCTGCTTCAACCTTTAGACACTATTTGGAATCTGCTTTAAGCATTTAGTTGGGTTTTGAGATTTAAAGGAGTGTTTGGCATAACAACACTAACTTATGTTAGTGCTGTTTTGACCACCTTTTGGTTTTTAAACCAACTTTGATAAACTTAACCTAGTATTTAAAGTCTGATTTCAAAGAGTTTTATGGATTAAATCTTAAGTCTATGAGTTAAGCTAGCAATGTTTTGAATCCGTGGACTCAAAACTGTTTTTATAAGCTCATGTGGTTAGATCTTAGTTAGTTGCTTGTAGGTGTTGATTTTATGCTAGCTTGGTGCAAACTGCAGTAGAAGTAAACTGGTTAAAATGTGCTTTTGTCTCTTAAAGTCTCAATCAAAATAATCTGTCCTAGTCTCAAGTCTATTTTCAAAGTATTTTTCCAATTTTCAATAGCAAAATTCAGAAATTGAAAATCTAAAGTTAATATATTAACTAAGCTAAAAGACGAATAAACAAGCCAATTAGATGATGAAAAGCTCACAAATAAGAACAACTAAGCAATAAGAACAACTAATAAGCAAATGAGCAAATATTAAGCTAGTACTCAAAAGGAACAAAGAATTTAAATAAGAAACTTACACAAGCTTCAGCTAAACAGAAACAAAGACTTAAAGAGCAGCTACAAGCTCTAGCTTATCCGGATTCCTTCCATTTTTGAATCCCCTTCCATAAGTCCACAATCCATAAGCTAAAGTAATTAGGATATTTTTAAGTGTTGTACGATTATTAGACTGAATTAAGCTCTATTATAAGCTTATAGACTTATAAGAGTTATTGAGCTTAACTTTGCAATATTTCATGCGTTAACATATATATTTAGTGTATTTTTGAGGGATATTTTATGTATATTTGGAGCGTTATCAGGGATCCTCTCCCTTTAGACGATGTTGTCGAATTAATCTTATAGAATGGCTTAATGAGGTTAGCTCTGCTATTAAGAAGTACCCTGAGATTATTTTGTCAGTTATTGGTTTGAGTCGATGGTTTGTTGAGGAGGATGTCCGTCCCACCTTTTTAAGATCTAATAATAGTGGTAGGCGTTTGCTTATGTGTTTGTACCTTATATTTGGATTATGTTGTTGTCTAATTATTCCGTGTTGTTTTCCTTTACAGAGATGGGTTTGCTGGATTTTGTTAAGTCTTATGATCCGTTCAAGGCAAAGGTTAGGGAGAGAACCCTTATAGAAGAAGATGTTATGTTGTCTAAGGAGACAGAGGATATGGTCATTTCTCCTTCTCATGATGCTATTCACATTGTGGATCACACTCTTGTGGATGAGTTGAAGAGTGTAGTTGGTAAGAAGAAGAGAAGGGTGGTTTTTAATGATGGTTTGCCGCATGTGAAGAAAGCCAAAGGTTCTTCTTCTGTTGCTTCTCCAGAGCGGAATCCGACAACTGCTGGCAAGACTTCAGTTGTTCTAAAAAAGCTTGTTACCTAGAGTAGTAAGCAGGATGTTAGGTTCGGGCCTGCCACCACGCCATAGATGAATTTGTTTCTTCCTCTGTTACTCTAACTCTGGATCGAGAGTATCAGGATGAGTCTGGTTCCATGCAGGATAAGAATGTTAGATTTCGTCCTGTATCTAACCGCTTTGTTATTATATCATCCAGTTCACCTTCTGTGGAGCTATTGAATACTGACTTGTCTGCTTCTTTGAAGTTTGCTTCTTTTGTCCCTTATATGCGAAAAGAGGCTGAGGCTACAGCTGCTGGTCTAGCTCATGAGGCTGGTGCTTCTTTAGCTCCTGGTCAGGAGGCCTAGACTTCTTCTTCTGCTATGGGTAATGGTTCCCCGGATGATGAGTTATATGAGTCTCACACCATTGACTCTGCCACAACCAAGGACATGTATATTCTGAATTGGGACGTGACTAATGACTTCTGGATGGATGATGTCATGATATGTTGAAAATTTATTGACCATGTGTTGGGATTAAAAGACTTCTTGATGATCTTAGAGTTACTGCTGCTCAGGTTTGTGTTACTTCTTCTAAGCTAAAGTTAGTGATGTTCATTAACTTTAATGAAAAATATGCTAAGTAGTTAGTACTGCTAGTATAAAGTTAGTACTGCTAGTTTATAGTTACTACTGTTAGTATATATTAGTACTGCTAGTATAAAGTTAGTGATGCTAGTGTAAAGTTATTACTGCTAGTGAAGATTGAAGAAAATATTCTAAGTAGTTACTACCGCTTGTGCTCAGTTAATGCTGCTGGTGTATAAGTTACTACTACTCAAAGATTAAGACTGCTGAAAGAGTTTCTACTGTCAGAGAAAAGATAAAGAGAGAAGAAAGGATAAAGATTGTTTGGAGATCAAGATTACTTACGTGATAAGTATTAGTTATTTATAGAATAGATCATAGAGAATATTCTAAGTCTTAGGAATATATTGTAAATCGACTAGGACTCCTTGGTGTATAAAAGGAGGTCTTAGGGTATAGAGTTATGTGTTGTTTTACGATTTGATAAGTATTATTCATAGCTTCAAGGTTTTGTAACCCTAATACTAGGAGAGTGTTCGTATTATTCTTAATAATATTGGAGCTTTTATTGTTTGTTGAATTGTGATCTTGTATTACTATTTCATTAAGAATTCTTCTAATATTAAAGATTAGATTCCGCATAATCTTTAATACACTTAACAAAGTTTCTACTATAGTTGTGTTAGATTGATCTAATATAACTAAACCTTAAACAAGCTTAAGGAATTCAATCTATTGAAGTGGGATCCAACAAGAGGTATCCTACAACTGGGACAACAGTAATCTTTAAAATATCTTCGTTTAAGCTCGAGAATGCGCGCCTTTTGCTAATATTCACCAAGTACTCCATAATTACTGCAATTCTCAAATATAAACGATTAAGTAACAATTCTTTGCAATAATTATTCAAAATGGGTTAATTACATGGGATAAATGATGCTATAAAATAGACGTTATTTGATGTCATCAAATATCCCCCCACTTAAATCCTACTTGTCCTCAAGTAGCCTTTAGAATATTATAAAAATGTATCCCTAAGGATATTTTCCGTTAAAGCATTTATTTGATCTATTACAAGTACACAACCAAACACCTCACGAAATAGGAAGATGAAAACACTCAAATCACTCAACTAATCTATGTGGTAACATGTAACTAATTCACTCAATTGCTCGGTCGTGACGAGTATTCTATCATAATCTTGGCAAGGATACACATCTCAACCGCTAAAGCTAAGGATACAAGTTATAGACGGTAAATATTGGTGATGATAGGCTTAGGGTGATCATTCTACATTCTTTCACCAGAAGTACACACTCCAAACAAGCAGCTGAAGCACTAATACATGGCCATAAGACATAATAGACATGTGTGTTCGATACACCATCCCATGAGTATTTTAACTAACGGTTATGTTGAAGAATGATATAGGTTGGGAACCTTCTAACTTTCACCAAAAGTCGTAAACCAACGAGGCAGCTGAGACATGCATACATGGCTGTAATGACGGAATAGACATGCATGCTCGTACAAATCCTCATTCGCGTAAAACCAGCGGCTAGTCATTAGGAAAGAGAAGTAAATTGTTGTTAAATAAAAATTACGAAACAAATAGATTAAGTCTAAAATACAAGTTGCTAGACACTTTTTCCCGACCGTAACCATGATAAAGACACGACTATTTACAACGTCTTGATCATAGATCAAAAATAACAACCTAAGTTGGCGTTCCCGTAATGGTCAACTTCCCAATCATCCCATACTTTACAAGGCAAGTGGCGATATCTTCCACTTTATACAATACTCTACATCGTCGATTTGTATCAACGAATAAATGATCCTTCGTGTAATTCCTTCGGTAGTTGCAAAACGATTATCTTTAAACTTTCCTTCTCTTTTTTGTTGTGATTTTTCTTTTCTTTTTTGATTTTTTTGCTAACATTATACTACGAAACTCGGTGTAATTTCACCATCTTCACGATCATAATAATTCCGGATAATTCCTTCGATAATTCCTTCATTCTTCGGACGTACTAATAATTGCGATGGTAGTAAAAATACATGAGTTTTGACTATAATACACATTCCTATTTGCGATGTGAAAATTTCTTCCAACCGTACCAAAATAGACACAAGACTCGGGAAATACAAACTTTACACTTTAAGCAACTAGCAATTGTAAGATAAACTTAATCTAACAGGGTAGGCTAAGGTGTAAAGTTGTAAAAAAATAAATAGTTGGTGTAGTTTGTAACACCCCCAAATTGGGTCGCAGCGGAATAAGGGTCCGGGGCGTGTTACTTCTCAGATCAATAGCACAAGATATATAAGAACGACAAAAAGTCATTTAAAATGATACATTGGATTTGATAAAAGACTTGTTACACAAAGCATGCAGCTTTACTTGTTCAGTGTTTGATATTACAAAGATTGACAATACATTTCCCAAAACATATTACATCCAAATCTTTAGCGTGATAACCAAAAGTGTCACCAATGTATCCCTGGCACCTCGTGCCTATTGACCACCTGAAAACATTGCTTTAAAACGTCAACAAAAATGTTGGTGAATTCATAGGTTAGTAAATTATAATATGCAGGACCGCAAGACTTTCCCCGTGATAATGCAACAGATGCAGACATCACAAAATCCAATTACGTTTTCCTAAGCTCATGACACTGAAGCTCGACAATTATATTCGCAATAATAAATATTGCTATTCTGCCCGATCAGATGTTCAACCCTAAACATCCCAAATCCGACATGCTATAACGTTCGTTCCCGGTGATAGCTAATCACCCGAACAGGGAGGTCAATCCCAAATAGATCTATTCATAACATTCACGCTCACATAATGTAATTCACAACTACATCTATGCAATTGACAGTTCATGATAATGGGCTCAACTTGGGTTATCGCTACTTAGGCAAACACGTAATCAATATAAAATATACACTTGCGTCCAATTTATAAAACAAAGCATGTTTCCACCCCAAAGTTATAAATCATTGAAATCGTAAAAATGTGGGGCTATGAACTCACCTTGAGTTACTGATAATCCAAATATCACAGATAATGCGTCACGCAAATCGTTAGATGCAACCTATTTAAATTAAGGTCGTATAAGTGCTAAGCATGGTAATTAACATCTACCATATACAATTCTACATAGCTAGATCACCATCTAATTGTTTTGGTAAAATTGTGTTTAATAAGTTAAAACGTTTATAATTACTGTTTTAGTAAAACTGGCGTAACTTTCGCGTTTCAAGTCCGTTTGAGGTGTTTCTTGCGCTCACGTTTTCGTATTAAGTCGAGTTATCAAAATTTGACATTTTCAAATTTTGGACCTACTGGTGAACAGTAACTTTTACTGTTCACACCAGATCATAAGTTCACTTATATCGTTTTTGTTGTCGTAAAACTCGTATACGTCGTATTTTCTTCGTTATAGCTCCGTTTTTAGCGATTCCTTCGAGCACGTTCTCGTAATTGAAAGTTCTATTGATTTATGAGGTTTACAAAAATAAAAGTTTCTGTCATGAATAGTAACTTTTATAAAAATAGTTTTATAAAAGTATTAATTATCGTAAACTCGCGAAATTCATAACTCATTCGTTATTAATTGAAATTTTTTGTTTCTTATCATTTTGGAATCCTAAAAATATGTGTAATCTGTTAAAAATACTAAACTTGCTGTTTTATATAATTTTTATAAATTGTTTTATAAAAATTCTTTTAATAATCCGTTTATTTGTCGTATAACTTGTTTTTACCGTAACTTTTTCGTTATTTATCCGTTTTTCAAGTTTCTTACATGCCCGGATTCGTCTTGAGATGTAGTATTTTTTTTAAATGTCAAACCCACTGTTTGGATTTCGAATCCAAACAGCCCCCTTATGATACATATATATACTTATTTGTTTAACTTGTTTTATATACTTTTCAACTAAGTAAATTTCCACAAGTTCTTAATAACTCATAATATACTATGTTATACATATAGTAATGTCCTTAGGTCCATGATTTGTCTATTTGTCCAAGATAACAAGTTCATAACTTTACATAAAATCATAAATTTCCTTAAGTAACTTTTATGTACAAGTTTATACCTAAACATTTTCCACTTAAACCAACATGTTAACATACTTATATTTCCATTATATCATGATATTACCTATCACATAACATAAGAAAAAGTGTACAAAATGATCATCACAAGTAAAAACTCCTTTTACATGTTTAAAAGTCCTAAATGGTGATTTTTTCTATAAAGACTAACATATGCATATAATGATAAATGTAAGAACATAAAGGGTTTTTGTTAGCTTTAATTTTATATAAGTCGAACAAGAATATTATCGGCTTTATTAGTCGTAATTAGTCTTGTTAAGTAATAGGCTAGTCGGGTTTAACGGGCTTGGATTGTAATCTAATATTGTCCGTGTTTCGGGCTCAAAGCCCAAGTTTAGCCAAGCCCGACCCAAGTAGAAAAGCCCACATGCCACTTATGGCTCAAGGGTATAAAAGGACCCTCTCCACACATGGAGAGGGTGTTGGTTACCATTTGCATAGTTTGTGTGTGTGTGTAATCTTCCACCTCTCTAGTTTCTCTCTAATAAATCTTCCAACTTTTCTTTCTATCTTTCTAGCTTTTTGCTTATTGGTATAGCTTATGTTGTGAAATGGGTTAAGCTTTTGGGATAACATTTGGTATCAATCGCCTCGGGTGGGTTTAGTGTTTTCGTTGTGGTATTTGGTTTAGCTTATTTTGGTTTTTGAGCTTATTATATTCGAATTTTTTTCATTTGCTCATTTTGATAACAATATTATTTAATATACACGATTCGCTTGTGGGTCATTACACAAGTTAGTTTTTATTTTATTTTGGGCTGTCAACCTTTGTCGTGCTACATCATGGGCCACTACAACTTCTTTATTTAACATGACTAGCAGATACATAGAGTTCTTGGTTGCTTCTCTTTAGGTGTCATTTTTACTTTGTAAGCTTATCTTTCTCATTTTTGGTGTTTTTTAGCTTACTTTGAAACACAAAGTCGTATTTTGTTACAACCGATCTAGTGACTTTCAAGAGACCACCAATCGAGACATCTTCAAGGTGAGCCGAACGAGTGAATTTCACGTGAGCCGATCGAGTGAATTTCATGAGAGCCGAACTAGTTTCTTCAAGGTGAGCCGAACGAGTGAATTTCACGTGAGCCGATCGAGTATAATTATAAAAGGGCCGAACGAGTTCTCATCGAGAGTGAGCCGAACGAGTGTAACTTTGAATGAGCCGAACGAGTGACATTTTATAAGAGCCGAACGAGTATAATTATAAAAGGGCCGAACGAGTTTTTTACTAGTGCAAACCGAGCTAATTCTTGAGAACAAGTATATACTCGTTTAAGTGTTTTTGGTTTTCGGTTTTGAGTGTCGTTCATCGATGGGACTTAAGAAATACACCGTTGTGATCGTGACTCATTTTCGATCAATGTGGTATATTCGGATTTCAACGACGATAACCGTACAAGTCCCGAGCAAGAAAAACACAAACGTTTTCATTTTTACATATCTAACGAAGAAGACAATGTCATGATGAAAAGAGGTTGATGAAGATCAAGAATAGATAGTGAATTTATGATCAACGAGAAGGAAGATAATGTTAACAACACTTAACAATTTGTGTTAATGACTGACTTAGCACAAATGAAGTTAATGTTATTGGTAGAAAAACAATGCAATTTAACTTCAATTTGATCAAATATGCCTGCTTTGGAAGGGAAGATGTTAGCATATTTTCACTCACTCAGAGATGCATGAAGATGATGGTGTAGAGGTCTGACAATGTTAAACAATTTGGATACAACAATCCAAATTCATCCTATTCCAACTACAAGAATTCATAAAGATCATCTTCTTGATCAAGTGATTGGAGATTTGCAATCAGCTACATAAACAAGAAGGATGTCAAAGAATTTGGAGGAACATGGATTTTTTAAGTACTATTCAACAAAGAACAAACCATAAAGACCTTCAAAACTGCTTGTTTGCTTGCTTTTTTAACAAAAGAAGAACCCCCCAAAAAGGTAATTCATGCATTGAAGGATCCAAGCTGGATAGTAGCTATGCAGGAAGAGCTTCTACAATTCAAGTTACAAGAAGTTTGGACTTTAGTGGATTTACCAAATGGAAAAAGGGCTATAGGCACTAAATGGGTTTTCAGGAATAAAAAGAATTAATGGGGAATTGTAATAAGAAATAAAACAAGATTGGTTGCTCAAGGGTACACACAAGAAGAAGAGAATGACTATGATGAAGTCTTTGCCCCTGTTGCATGAATTGAAGCAATTAGGCTATTTTTAGCTTATGCTTCATTTAAAGATTTTGTGGTGTATCAAATGGATGTAAAAAGTGCTTTTCTCTAAGGAAAGATTGAAGAAGAGGTGTATGTATGTCAACCACCAGGATTTGAAGATCCAGACTTTGCTAATAGAGTATACAAGGTTGAAGAAACACTGTATGGACTACATCAAGCTCCAAGAGCTTGGTATGAAACCTTGTCAACATATCTGTGGGACAACGAGTTTCAAAGAGGGAAAATTAACAAAACTTTATTCATCAAAAGGTACTAAGGTGATTGATTCATCTCCAAATACGTATACGTAATATATAGTATAAGGATTAGCCAATAATAGTATAGTAAGTATTTTCCTTCAGGTTTGAGAAACAAACTTTTAACAAAGTTGTCTCAAAAACCTCCCGGGTCGTTTTCCCTCGACGAAGCATGAATTGATAATCGGCTAAGTTCATGATCGCGCGTTTTGAATGGTTTCAAAGATTTAGATTTGATTATCTATTTCTACAAATGAAAACAAATAAAACATATAAGGGAAAGAAAACGACTAAGCAATTAAACACAATAAAGTTAACGGGAAATAAAGAATACGCGATAAACAAACAAGTATACTAAACTTAAGACCTACAAAATAAATTTTAATTCCTAAACCTAAAATATGATAAAAGAAAATTTTATAAAAAAGAAATTTATTTTTTTGATTATTTTTAATTTTTTATGATTTTTAAAGTTTTTAACAAAAAATAAATGATTAAAAATACAAAACTAGGAATTAAAAATTTAAGAAAAATACTAAAAATTGCTTATCTAATAAAGAACACAAGAAAAATACTATTTATGAAAAAGCTTAAACGTGTAAGCCTGGAAAAATTCAATAAGCACTCGAAGTGCTTATTAATTTGAGAGCTCAAAAAGGTGTTAAAACAAATGAGTGTGCACCTTAGGACGTAAAAGTCCCAAGGGCACGTTGGTTTGGTGAGTGAGGTGTGAGGCGTTTAAAAGGGTTGAGGAGGGTAGAGGTTGTGAGTTCAAGCCTAGCTCACTCACAATTTCCCCTCTTCCCCTTTTTTTTATTTTGCAAAACTTTCTGAAACAAAGTTGTAAATCAGCTTATAAGAAACACTTTTTGTAAAAGAAACTTTTAATGAAACTTATTTAATAAGCCAGAATTTGAACTTAAAGTAGACAGAAAAACACTTAACTCTTTTTAAGCTTTTTCTCAAAACTCAAATACACTCATAAGCTAAAATAAGCTAAGGACTAAGTAACATAAACTACTACTGCCCTACAACTAACCTAATAAGCAAAACTGAGCAAGGAATAAGCAAAAAGAACAAGCCATAAGCTGAAAATTCACAAATAAGCACTTTGGCAAAAACTGAATTCAAAACAGACTAACTAGCAACTTTGAGCTTAAATTTTAGCATTCAAATGGATCCTTATGGAAATCAGACTTGTACTTCTAGAAAGTTTGACCTCCAAACTCCTTATAACAACTTTTGAAAATTAGTTTGAAATTTAACAAAGCTATAAAAAGACTAATTGAAAAAGCTAATGCAGACAGAAAACTATATTTTTTTTGGTTTTTCAAAACTGAATGAAAATGACAAAGTGCTGATTTTAAAGCTAAAAACAGATAAGTAAATAAGCTAATTCCTACAAAGTAAGCTCAAACAGATCTAATATGAACCTTAAACTACTTGTATACTAAAAATTAAAAGCTAATTTTAAATCTAACCTGCTGAATTTTAAGCTTGAAATTGGCCTTAAGTCTGATTACACTATCTGATGCATTTGACACTTTTTAAACAAAAACTCAAAACCTATAGTGCAGACTTAAGTATCTGATTTTAAACTACTTTAAACACTAAAACAAGAGCAAAACTATCAACTATATCAACTAGGAACAAATTAAGATAAAATAACTTATGGATCTGAACTTATGATCTCAGATCCTAACAATCTACAAACAAACCTATCTAAAGATGATTTGAGCCATCTAAACCCTTAAAATATGATCTACAACTAAAATATGGATGATTAAAATCAACCAAAGTGGCAAGAACCACTACCACTACTAACTTGAGGTTAGTACTGGTCTTGATCCAAACACCCCTTTAAAAATTTAAAGCTCATATTTAGCCTAAGATTTTGAGAATAAAGGCTTAACATTCAAATACCAGATATCAACAAGCTTATATCAGACCTAATGAACATATTTAATCCACTAAATAAGCATAAATTAAAAGCTACAAGCTAATGCTATATTTTTTGGATTTTTAACAGATTTATATCAGAAACTTTCAAATTGAAATCTAAGCTAACAATTAAACTAAATAGGCATCTAACAACGATAAAAAGCAGACTTAAGCTAAAATCAACAATAATAAGCTAATTATAAGCAGATTAAGCAAAGAATTAAAGCAATGATAAGCATACTAACTAGAGCAATTAATTAAACAGATTAAAAGAAAAGGAGTGTAAAAGAGTACCTCCACCTCAGCTAAACAGAGGTGATTTGCTCAAATTAGAGCTTATAAAACAGCTTAAACTTTTAGCTTATGCTTAATCCAATATCCTAGTCTAATCCTAACTTTTGACCATCAAGAACTATTACTAGTTTGAATACTCAAAGCAGCCATCTAATTCCATGGAGTATTCAAACTTTTGATGAGCTTTTAGTAGCTTATGAACAATTTGAGCTTATGAAATAGTATTTAAGAGCTTATTCAAACCATTTGCATAAAAGTAAAAATATGAAAAGACAATTGCACAATAAGAAAACTAAACTTTTATTAATAATAAAACTGAGTATAAGCTTGTAAAAAGAAAATTACAAAAATTGGAAAATACAAATAAGCTAAAACGACATAAGCTAAATTACTCTATAAGCTAATCTAAAAACTACACTACTCCTAGATGGCTCCTCGTGTGTGATTCGTGTGAGCTATTTATAGCCATGAGGAGATGATTCTAGATCCATGGACGCTCCCCAATCTTCTAATCTCAACCCTTGAATATGTCTTGCCCTCCAATCCATCTTTGTGAGCCGTTAGATTTCTTCTACGACCTTGTAACCAATATGAGATCAAGGGATTGCCAGCATGTCATCCCCTTAGCAACGTGGCCTTCTAGAAGAAATATGAAGCATGGGATTGGGGGTAAATTCTTTTTACCCGTACACTTTTCTTCATTGGGGAAGATGAATAGTGAAAACACACGGGTTTATTGTTTGACCAGGGTGTTTTATACGTGTGTATTTGACCGAGTATTTGGGATGGTTGACTTGGGCCTTTATAAAAGGAATTTGGAAATGGGCTTTTAGGTTATGGATTGGGCTAGAAAATAGGTTATGGTTTAAGGTTTTGGACTTGTTGATTTTAGAAAAGGCTTAAGCTATAGATCAGTAATTTTGGGCCTGAACCGGCCAAGAATAATACGGCACGGGTTTTGGTGCTTGTATGCTCCATTCCTCACAACTATCTCTCGTTATGTATCACAAAAATCCCTTTGCTGTTTGCTTGCTTTGATATTGTTTGTGTTCATGTGATTGCTGTGTGGTTTTTTGGTGTTTTGATTTTGGATTGTTGCATTGTTGTGTTGTTGGTTGTAGTCTGGTCCGTTGAAAGATGAGTACGCCTTTGGCTTCGGTCTTTCGTCCTCATTCCATTCTCGTGCTCGGCTTTGTCCGTTTTTGCCTTTATTTTATCCTTTTCTTGAAATCTAGTACCTACACATACGCAAACACAAAAAAAAACCACACATTATACAATGTATTTTTATCTGTTTTTGGTCATTTTTGGTCTTTTTAGCCCGTTTAATAAGGTAAAAGGTATGTGTAAAATAGCACATACCAAATTCCCCCATACTAAGATCTTGTCGTGTCCTCACGCAATGTAATAAATACACGCTTAAAACTAAAAATTCCAATCCCCCCAAACTAATCACCTCGAAAGTAGATAAAGTGCTCATCTTAAAGGGAATTAAGAATCAATAGTTAAGAAACGCCCTAATTTTTTCCATTTTTAAATTTTTCTTTTTTTATATGCTTTTTCATAATTTTCATACTTCAATACTTCATCCCGTTGTGCTTTTCATATTCTTGATAATACTTAGGATCATTGAACAAGCAAAATAAATTCATCGTCCTCAATTTTCACTTTTCAATACTAAGCTTAAAAACAAGTTCATTGTCAAATACAAGTCATGATACTAACACTACTCATAAATACTAATTGTGTATTACTTTTCCTCCCTTATTCCAAATTTTGTATCTCAAGATTTATTTTTAGTTATATACCGATAGGCTCTTTCAAGATTCGTTTCGATATTATTTAATCCAATAAGTAAAGCGGGACGGTTGAAAATAAATTTAGGCTTCCACCCTTATCTGGAAAAACCGATGAAGTGAACGAAATTTTGGCTTTTGTTGCTTTTGCCTTAATTCATGTCATATACCCTTAGGCTCTTTAAGACATAAATCAAGTAATATTATTTATACCATATACCCTAAGGCTCTTTAAGGTGTAAATAATAAAGCAACATTTTTCCAATCACTAATTTTATAAGTACCATATACCCTAAGGCTCTTTAAGGTACAAATAATTTCATGATTAGTATTACTTTGTATATAACCCTTAGGCTCTTTAAGCATAAAGTACATAAAAATATTAACTCTTACTCTCATGTCATTCCCTAAGGATCTTTAAGGATAAGTAAAGCAATAAACCATATGAGTGCATATAATTAAGCAAAAATCGAATCATCGACTTCCAAATCAAAGAAAAGTTACTAAAAATTAAATTGAACCGGACAACCTTATTTATTAAACATTTATGCATATAAGTGAGAGAAGCTAATGGGAGAAAAAGCCACAATTAATACTTATGAGCTTGAAAGAAAACCAACTATTCAGTTTGTATTTCAGATTATAAATTAACACTTCATTTCTGTTTTTTCGCAATTTAAAATCTCTAAGAAAGAGACTTGCGAATGCTTAGCCTAGCGAATTAAGATTGGCACTTTAACAAGTCACATAGACTGGCAACAATTTTAAATCTAATAAATCGAGTTCGGCATAATGGATAAGCCTACATAAGACTAGCAACAAACTCGATTTAAACATGTTAAGGAAAAATCTATGGTATTAAACCGGCCGGATCAAAATTTATTTCTCGTTCTCACCTTTATTTGTGTTACAACACTTTTTTCATCACTTTATTCCAATATTTATCACTTTTTTATGCACAAATTTTTTAAAATTTTGCTATTTTTTCATAAATCACATATTTTGGGTGGAAAAACGGGTTACGTGAGAACAACGGTCGCAGGTATAATAAAATCGATAGATTCCCCCCATACTAAAACTACACATTGTCCTCAATGTGAGATTGATACCCCATACTAATTTCAATGCATAATCTTGATATAAAGGGGTCTCTACGCAAATCTAAAGCCGTTTATTAAGTATGCTAATAGATAAACGTTAGTCGATAAGATTTAGGATATCGGATTCCCAATATAAGCATGCTAAGGATTTGAAGAGCGAGTGAACGATGGACAAAACACCGAGCATGAGAGTCTTCATAATCCGGGCAATCCTGGACAAACATCACAAAACACAAAACACGAGAAAGAAAGAGGCGAGCCTCCACACATCACACTTATTAATAAATAGAAAAAGAAAAGATTGAAACACGGGTTGCCTCCCGAGAAGTGCTTGTTTATTAAAGAGTCACTAAGCTTGACTCGTTCCTCGAATTTAGTTGTCCTTGGGGCAGAAACAGATTAATGGAAAAATTCTCATCAGATTCTCGCATGCCACCGGCTCTAATGAATAGAAACTATAAGCGGAGATGCCGGGGTCAAAAATGGTGTCCTCACTCCCGAAGGAGAAAGGAAAAGGAAATTCAACCGGATAGGTGAAATAAGAAAGAAAGATTCAGATAACATATGTGAAAGAAAGATAATGGCGATCCTGAAAGGATAATCTCACATATGTTGGAGAAAAAATTTACTCTGGAATCCAGGGATCGAAAACTTTGACCATACTTATCAAATTGTTAGGTTCATCCTTTAAGCACTTTTGTTCATGATCGAAAAACACCTCGGGGGAGAGATTAGGGATAGTATTGTTTATAAGCAAACTCTCAAGATAGATAATGTCTCCCTCCGAGTCATGATAACCGTCCTCCAAATCCGTAGAAACGTCGATATCAAGAAAAGCATCGATCTCATCAATAGTTTCCATAACAACTCTGGACAACTCACCCTGATCGGACTCAATCTCAAAATGAAACGAATCATACTCGGGAAGAGAATTTTCAGCATGAGTAGTGGTACTGCCACTCCTCGTCTCTTCCGTATGATTGCTAAAAGTCTCGAATTCGGGTAAAGAATTATCAGAATGAGAGAGAAAAGATGGAGTGGGGTTGTCATTTAACGATTCGATCTTAGCAATAAGAAGATAGATATTCAATAATTTGGCACGAAGAATATCATCCTCCACCTCTTCTATGCTGACGAGCTCAGAATCGGGAGGTGATGCCTCAACATAATCGATGTCCTCAAAAGAATCGTCATCACTCGAAGTATCATCATAAAACATTTGGTCATCGAGACGAATATCTTCTTTTGGATCAAAATCAGCTTCATGAATTCCCGGTGGAATTGGATTGATAGGAGCGAGTTCACCGGCGAACTCCTCGAGAAGAGAGTCGATCTTAGGAGAATAAACAATCGGAGTGTCACGATTAAGCAAAGATTCCATAAGATCAGACTCGGCATCAAAGTGTTTTTTATCACAAGAAGGCACATCACACATATTATCGAAAATACCCTCGGACTCTTTGAACATTCTATGTCTTTGCATCAAACAGCTTGTTTCCTTCTCAGCAACATGTCTTTTCAGCAACTAATGAAAGGATTTATGAGCCTTATACCAAGTATCCAATCACTCTTGGGTTAGTCCATTATCTTGGTACCTAGAAAGGATAATAATCCCTGAAATGAACTGAAAACCACTTCAACACTCAGAAACATGAATCATATGTGTTGAATACTATATGACTTTTGGTAAGTCATTAATACAGACCATCAAACGGATTATTGATAAAAGTCTTGTACCTGTAGCCTTTGCTCAGGAGCTAGCCAACTTTAGGTAATAAAACATTGGTGAGTTGAGTACCATATAGTTTTGAGAAACTATTAAAGCTATCAACGGGAATTTGAGTTCCTCTTACAAAAAGCCGTTTGCTTTGGAGTAGCCAATAATTCAGTGCGATACCATGGTGTATTGATCACCATACAATTTTTGGTAAATTGTCAACCATCAACAGATTTGAGATGTCTTTACCAAAACTGTTTGATTTGGACTAGTCAATTCTTATGTTTTTAAGACATGGTGAATTGATTACCATTTGTTGTGTGGTGGTTAACCAACACTCAATCCCTTAAAACAGTTTGATATTCAAATATCTGTGCCTTAAATCTTTTTGCACACTCAAATCGTCACCACATTTCAAAAACAACTTTTTAACTAGCAGTACCTTCATCAAGGTACTGTTTGTTTTACACTAGCAGTACTTTGAACAAAGTACTGCTTGTTCAAGTTAAATCTTTTTATCAAAATAAGATATATATAAAAAGAAAATTTTGATAAATAATACCAGTTGTTTAAGAATTTCCACCATCTTCAGTTGTCCCACAAATGAACAGCTGTATCAAAGTAATGGCTGTCTCATTCTCATCTTCAACTTCCATCACCATGTTCCATCCTAATGCATCACTCTCTCTAGATAGAGGGATACCTTCTTTCAGCAGCATAGATGAATCATAGTACCGATCCTCTAAATAAAGTGAAACACACACACAGATCCTGAAGTCATTAAGTCTCCCTCGCCTTACGATTTCCCATCTTCGTGGTTCTTTCCAAAGCATCACCAACTAGTTTCAGGAGTCTCCCGATAGTTGTAAGGTCACCTAGAAGTATCAAGCTAAACAGTTGGAGGAATGTGCTCATAATAGCTTGAACAACTCGTCTAGTGATTACAAATCCTGTTTATCAAAATATGCAGTAATCTCCATAAAGTATCTAAAAGCCCTGAATTATTATACCGCCCTGAGACTCTGAGGAGAACTCTCCATTCCCGGTGAACTTCCAATAACCTGATAGCTCTGTACATCCATGGAGAAATATTCCCTTCTAGAGACTCTCTTGGTCTTGTGCACAACATTTTTCAAAATCTACAACCTTAAGATAATTCCTAATCTCACAACTGTCTCCGTCCATCACTTGAGCTTCTTAGAATGGCTGTTCTTCAGAAGATTGTAGCTTTTCTTTTCCCTTGAAGTCTTCTTTGCATTTCTTTCTGCAACCACAAGCCTTTCTCGGCTCAGAGCCAAGCCCATTGGAATAAAATCGTTGTAGGAGTCTTTAATTGATTTTCTCGAACATTGTCATACAACTCTTTTCATCTGTGGATACTAATGTTTTTGGCAGATTCTTAGTTCTCCTTAGACCTTTTCTTAGATATTCATCATCTTATTCGTTCTTTCTTAGAGCAAGACAGAAGTAGGTTACGTAGTACTTTGGCTATTGCTTTCTTTTAATTCTTTACCTTTTTCTTCTTCTCTGCATCCCATTCAGCTTGAATTCTTTCTGCTACCTCCTCATCGATTTGTAGTTTTCCAATGCTCTGATTTGTTGAAGAGTTAATTTCTTCTTTTTGGGTTCTTCTACCAAGATCCCTTTGCCTTTATCTTTCGGGTCAGTAGCTTGAGATGGTTGTTGAGATTGAGGTTGAGATTGTATGGGACCAGGAATGCTTAAACCTCTTGGTCTAGAGATATCAGCAAGAACTTCATCAACTTTAAACTGTTCTTCAGGCTCAGTACTTTGAGTTGGACGAACTGGGCTTGAAGGACCTGCTTCATCACTAAAATTTAGAGTCCTTGGAGTAATAGTACTCTGTCTAGCAGTACTTTGAGTTGTCTCCAAATCCAGTTCTTCTGTATCTCCACTCTTTACATTAGAAGCTTCTTTCTCCTCAATATTGATTTCCTCAGTCTCATCACTTTTTCTTTCTAATACTTCTGTTTCATTGCTTTTTCTATCAATGTCAGGAGCAACAGCAGCATCTTTATCAACAATATCATCAAAGAAAGGATCTGCTGTATCTTCTTCTTGAACATAGTGCTCTTCAGACAAAGTACCTTCTTCCTTATTCCTCCCCAATTTGACTGAAGACACTTTCTTTTTATGCTTCTTGTGCTTCTTACTTCTTTTCTTATGCCTCTGACTGTCCACCCAAAGAGCATGATGCTTGACCACTGGCTGTACGAATTTGGACAGTTTCTTGAGCTTGGCCTTGAGCTTGATAATCTGTTTAGCTTGAGAAAGGGTTTGCCTCTTGAGTCTCTTAACTTCCCTGTTCAAAGCATATAAATCCAAAAGTCCCTCATCTCCTCCAGATGTTTGAGACGCATCTGTGGGAGTATAATCATTGGGAGATTTAGGAATAGCAGCAGTACCCTGAGATGCAGCAGTACCTTGTAGACTAGCAGTACCTTGAGATGCAGCAGTACCTTGTAGATTAGCAGTCCCGTGTGAGTTATCAGTACCTTGAACTTCAGCAGTACCTTGGGAAAGACTAGCTTGAGCAGCACTTTGAGTAGGGGTACCTTGAGCATCCCTTGCAGAACTTGCAGCCCTAGAATGAGGACTAGTACTATGTTCCTCCTCTGCTGCCAATGCTGTGACGACCTCTAACATAGGGGGAGTCAAGGGGGTAATCCTACACGAGAACTTAGGACTATGCTTCCTCATAAAAGTGAAGATCTTAGAGGGAAGTGTAACTGATGGTATAAAATCCTGAGGTCTGGCTACTCCCTCTAATTGCTTGTTCAAAAACAGTTGAATGAACCTAGGATACATAAGAAAAGGTGTACCATTGGAAATATGTCCTAGCATTCCATTCATTATCATCAAAGAAAAATTGAACTTCTGATTCGTTGCTAATCCTACTAGGGCAGAGGCGATGTTGGTTCCAAATTGCTCCCATGAGGTACTCTTAGGACTAAGTAGGACTAAGACAGTATGAAGTAAAGACGTGAACTAAATACTTCCGCACTGAGGGATAAATAGAGGTTTAGAAAAAAGTAAGTTGTGCGCAAAGTTACCCTCATAGCCTATGTCTCTTGAGCGAGTCCAAAATAACTTGCTTTGGAAAGAAATCATATCAACACCATCAGCCGGGCCAATCATCGAATAGTTAGATCAGCGCCGAATGTGTCCTCTGAAATCAAAACTCCTTGCTTATCCAGCTCGCCGTGACGCGAAGATATGAGCACTTCATTTGTCACTCTAGAGATTTAGAGAAGCTGTATCGCCAAAATTGTTGTTGAAGCCACGTAACCATTGAGATCAGGATTCAACTAACAAAGAGGTAGTTAATTGATGGCATCCTGTTAGTTGAAGATTAATGCATGATTTGATTAAAATCACGCTTTATTGCGCAGTCTTATCACACAAGCAATCATATTTTGCTTGTGTATTTACAGATGCGATATTGGCCTTTGACATGAAAGTGATGTGCGTTCGGAGTGTTGATTTACAAAATTTGTGAATAAGTAAAGAAATGTAGAGTGACGAGAAAAATGCCATTTAGTTGAGATTTATAAGGTTGTGATGTGGGTATGTAGAAAGAAAGGTTTACTGTTGTGAAGATTACGTCTTTATTCTCATAATAAACGCGAGTGTTGACCGTTGATCCGAACGTATTTGAGAACAGTACTTGAGTTGTCGAAGCAAGTACTTTCTAGAAGAGCATTACTTTGGTCTAAGTAGTACGTTCAACCTAAAAAGCTTTACAATCAATTTGTCAATCACAACCTGCATATTTAATCAAAAAATATCTTCATCCAACCCCCCCTATTTTTTTCGCATCTATAAATACTTTGAACAATCATTCATCTCCTCCCTTAAGCGAACATAATGTACCAAAGATCTACATAAACAGGAACAGTACTTTACTTGTTATTCCTGTACTTTACGTGTACGTCTCCCCTCAATCGTAGTATGGGTTCATACATCACCAATAGTTACACCATGAAAAGTCTAAATTTGCACACAGTCAAAGCCTGTTGGTGAGTAAATCTGTTACTTGTCATCAGTATGTACCTTGACCACATTTAATGAGCATTTGCTCATAACGTAATCTCGAATAAAAGTGATGTCGTTTCTTAATATTTCTCTGAAGTTGACGATGCCTAATTCTTCTGTGCCATAAGAAGATTCCATCCTTTGTTGCTTTGCAATCAAACAGAGGTTAACTCCTCCAGAGGCAATGATATTCTTTAGATCCAGACTGTGATTTACATGCATCTTTCTAGGTAGTGTTCGATAGGATACCAGGACTCCTTCAATCAATAAATGTGAACTTTGGAGATAAGATAAGGACACTCACTTATCAGTGAAGGAGAACATTATCTTATTATCACATTAATTGAGAAACCAGATAGGAGATTGAACACTTAGGCTCGCCTTCCACATGAGCTAACTTTCTCAGAAGTCATAAGCTGGATTGTCCTGATGGTATCTTTTTCCTGAGATTCTTCTCCTTCTAGAATCATTTCGCCAAAAGACACCACTAACCACTTTGAAGTTCTTAAAAATCATGGTCGCTTGTCCTTGTCGTCCTGTATACTCTCAGAGAGTAGGTAGAATTATTAGCATAATCTTGAGATCTTCTTATGGATTGCCCTTGCTTACAAAACAACGTTAAGAGAGAGAATTTGACTCTTTTAGGGACTCCCCAAGTCTAAACTGACATGATACCCCTAATGGAGGTTACATACTCAGGAATTGCTTGAGTGTGTTAAGATCCAATTTCACCTATTCACAGAATCTAAATAATCCCTTTTGGTCTCCACTGTTGTGTTGGTTTTCTCATGGCACTCCTTTTGACAGCTTACATTTTGTGGATAGTACTGCTATGTGAGTCTTTCATTATCCACCTTGGATACTAAGGTCTACCAGACTTTGTAAAAGTACTGTATGTTGTTACTCTTGTCTGTAGTCATGTACCTTGATAGAACACATTAGCAGTACTTTTGTGGAAGGTACTGTTTGTGTCATTTTTGGTTTTTTGGGGGATCTGGCAGAGTAGTAGCTTTTCAACCTTTCCCTGTATAAGTACTTGCTGATGGGATTCATAGACTGCTTTTGGTGAGGATACCTAGAGTTTAATGAGAAGTTTACTATGGTTCCACCTTTTGATGTTGTTCCAGACTGGTTATTTGTGTCCTTGAACATCTGAGTTCCCATCGGTGTATGAGTTTGGGTTTGTCTTGCAGGTTTCTTTCAGTTGTAGATTACAATTTTGTTTAGGTGATCAGGACTTGTAACATACAAAAACTTTTTTACCCTTTGCGCCCAACTCCCTTTTTCCTGATCCCTTGGACCCAACCAATGTCTTGACTTTTAGTTGACCTGTTTTCTAAAGATGTTTCACTATTTTCTGAGTTCAAAACAGTTTTTCTTTTGAATTTCTGGAAAAGTTTATATCGTCTCTTCATCATTCACTATCAACCCAATCTTCAATATGACTTTTGTTTCTATCAATTGTGTGCTTAGACTTTGTATGTCTCTTGATTACCGACTTATTACTAACTAGCCTAGTGCATCTGATCCAATGTTTGTGGAAAAGAGACATTTGCCCTAGTGAATAATTGTACCAGTGGGTGGATTGGGGTACTGCTTTGTATGCTCTTGTTTTCTTTTTGAAATTTGTCATACTAAAGGATCAATCAAAGTTTCAGCCCCAGATGAATGTGTCAGACTCTTTCCTCTGCTTTACTTACTAGAGTCGCAAACCCTATAATCATTTTCTTGAGTTGGTGTAGACTTAAGATCGTTGTGTTTGTTAGGCGGACTTAGCTTGGTGATGTAAGAAGCATTTGTCCAGTTTTTCAAGTTTTTTACCTTGAAATTCATGCTCGGTCTTTTAAGACTTGAATCTAGTTCTTTCTGTTTTGCTTCGTGGGGCTTTGAGAGCTGCGGTCAGGGTAGGAATACGTAGTACCTGGGGGCTAGACTGTGCGACAACTGGGACTTTGTCTGGCAGGTGCTTGGGGTGGTTAGGAGGACGTGGTTTGACGCTTATATAGCTTGGGAGCGGGTGGACGGGGGCCCTCGTGGTGCACTGGGTGCTTTGTGTTCGAGTTTATTCATTTATATTGTTCTTTTCATCGTGCGCAATTTTTGTTTTGATGGATTTTATGATATATCCTACGTATGTTTCTGACTAGCCTTTTGAAAATTATCTCTTTCAAGTTTGATAGTTTTCAAGCATCTTTTTATAGGATTATCACTATCGCATTTGGAACAGTAAGGTACCTCTGAGGTTTTTGCCATTCAAGGCTCAAAAGGACACGTGTGGTATCATCAGCTTTGTTTAGCCTCCAGTCAAAATTCCACCCCATTCTGTCCAAAGTGCACTATGTCTTTTTTTATGCATCAATTCTCATGCTCCAGATCATCTCTTTCAAGTGTCAGACAGTGCCATCCATCTAGCAAATATCACTGGTTCGCATTAAATTCCTGTCCAGTCATTTTCATTGTTGTCTGTTGCACCAGGCTTTGAGTTTGAATCTTCAATGGCACAAGCTTCTTTTCTGACTGGACCATTTGCTCTGTTTTCTTGATATTTAGCAAATTGCATCCATAGCAAAATGACTCCCCGTAAACGATAGATGACTATTTATGAGCATTCAATCTTTGACTTGTCAAAAAGTGTCCAATCTTTGGCTTGAGGTCAATGGTGTACTTTCTCTGTTTTTTTCTCATAAGAATTCCTTATTCTTGCAGTTATCATAGCCACCTTCCATCGAATGTCAATTTCTTCCATAGGCATGTCTCATTTGCAGCAGGTCTTATCATCATGAGTTGTTAGGCCATAGATGCTTGTTGAGGAAAGATAAGAACATATGATTTCATCTGAGTGGGAAGTCACAGTGTAGGAGCAGTTTGGCATCTTGCTTGAGGCCAGCTCTGGTTTATTACTTTTGGGATATATGTTGGTGATCTGCGCTGTACTTTGTTTTCAAGTACTGCCTTTGACTTCAGTGGACAGAAAAGCAATATTTTGTGAGCTTGAATTTGAAACACCCTTCAATTCATGCTCATTACACTCTGTCAAGTTGTTGTAGAGATCATTCAAAACTCCAATTCATCCAATCCAGGTTGTCCCGCGTATCATTTGTAGCAAACTACATGCCACAGAGTGGTAGGCTTCTTTTAGAAACTTCAAGTTAGATCTTCTTGGACACTTTAGCATCATTAACTCAAGCATACTAAGAATATGCATTGATAAATTCTTTCAGTAGCTGAATCTAGCTCTTTCTAGATCCTGATAGTACACGTCTCGAATTGTTGTTTTCAAAAAGATTCTTTTGCATCTTCTTTGATGCTTCATTACCGCCAAAAGTCTTGCTTTTATGGGCAGGACCATATAAAGTTCTTGCTCATCTTGCTGCCATCATGAAACTGATGAATGAGTGTCTATCAGGTATTGCAGAAATCAATATGTTAAGAGTTTCTCTTGTTTCTTTCTTGCGGTTAGCAAGCAAAGCGATGTTTTTGGTGCTGACGAGGATGCCATGGATCATTGTGGCTTGGTCTCCATGTTTGTGATTGATCCATAGAATATGATCCAGTGTTGCGAATATACTGTCGCATTCTTGATGGTCATAGGTCTATTTCCAACCCTTCTTGATCATTGGGATTCTTATTGCAAGTGACAGATGAGGTGGGAGGGATAGGTTTTCAGCTTCAGACATCTTTTTTTGGAGTTTGAAAACGATTTCGATGATGATTAACTGTCTTCTATAGATCAGATCTCTATCAAAGCTTTGATACCAATTGTAGGATCGATATACCTTAGTATATAAACCTTTAGCCTGTAAAGGATGTTACTCGCTTGGAATAAATCAAGCTCGATAACATGAAAACACTGAATATAATACTATTAACTATGCGGAAAAATGTAGTTAACAGTACGAAGAACACACATGATTTCACAATACGATTTTGTATTGACCACATCCTTGACATTGCTAGAATGGCAGATCCCTAATACTATACTTTCTCTAATATTTCTATACTAATTGCTTGTTTTGTTGTTTTTCTTTGTGTGTGACTCTATGTGTCTAATGTCTCTTCCCTAGATATCCTTTTATAAAACGTAGGTTAACTATAGTAGGTGTACAGTCCTTTGTATGCAACAAATACTAATTTAATCAAAATCACTAAATTAACTGTTACATGATAATAACTTATTTAACTGATAATCTTGAAAGTTCCTTTATTATCGGCTAGTCGTAACCTTTAACTTTCTCAGACGAAACTAAGGTGTAGTACTATCGATCTTCTATTTGAGCAGTACTTTGACCTTCTGACTTATCAGTACTTTGACCTTCTAACTCGTATTTCCCAACAAATAATGTAAGCGAACGCGGTTTATGTGTTTAGGCCATAAAACATAAGGTTTGTTATGTTGGGCCATAAATACTTACCTGGGTTTGGTGTTGTACCCGGACATAAGAACTCGACTTATCTGATGTGTTCAGAAATAATGTAAGCATTGGTATAAGGTTTTCTCCGCCGAAAGAGAGCTTTGTTGATTGTAAGAGTAACTCTCGAGTTGGATACACGAGGTAGTGTGGAGTAGGTGCGAAGAGGAAGCTTCGTGGGAACGCGCCACCACTATAAATATGTGTCGGTTTGCATTTCCTTTTACATTTCTCTTTACTTATGTCTTTACATTTATCGCCTTACTTTTACACTTGCGTTGTGCTTATGATTGTGTGAATTGTTGTGTATGGTGTGTTAGTCATGGTTGTGTAGCTCTTTATAGTAAACATTGTGAGTATGGATATATTGGTAGAATATGCGCTAGTTATTGTAAATCCATTATCGACACTTCTCATATTGCGTCAAACTTGATTGGTGATTTGATACGACCAATAATTATCGAGTGCGAAAATCCTCTTTGGAGGCGGTCCCTTTAAATTAGGGCCTGGGCCCCGCTATATTGTGTATTTTATGGAACCGCCGACAGAGAGTGATATAATAATTGATACAAAAGATTCAAGTTTTTAAAAAGAAACGTATTCACCCCCCCCCTTCTACGGTTTCCATACCTTTGAAAAATTTCCTGATTAAGTTGAGTATCAACTTCTAAAGAGATGCAATATTTTCCAAGAGTGGTAAAACTTTTGAACAGTTTATCGTAAATTTCTGTTTCAACGAAATCCTTTTTGTTGAAAAGCTCAGTCTCAATTTTGAGACCACTTTTCATACATGTCAATGCGCATTCACCATAGAAAAAATTATCCACAGGAAGAATTTCACGTATGTTCACAATTATCTTTGTTAATGACTTGTTCCAGAGTCGTTTGGTTGTTCGTTCAAAACTTGATGTCTGATTTTAACTTCAAGTGTTTTTGCTCTAAGAAATCGTCGTTGTTCACCAGCCTGTTCCATTTGATTTGGAAAGACATTTTGGACGTTTCAGAAAGATCATCAATCCGCAAATATTGATTGAATGTGTTAAATAAGTCCTTCGATGTAGCTTGTACAATAGAATTTGTTTTTCATCGCTCTAAAACAAGCTTTTGTATGTTCGTGAACCCTACGAGCCGCCTCTAGTGATAGTTGTGGATGTGGTTCTTTCTTTGAAACCACATCGCAAACCATGCAACTTGTGTTTTAAGTTTCTTTTAACTCTATTAAACCATGCTGACTTTAGGTAAGTTCTTTTGGGAAACCTCAACTTTGGTAGGGTCTACTAGAAAGTGTGGATTCTGCAGAATTCACAGAATTCTGAATAAAAGCTTGTTCAGCAGATAATTCAGTTTTGTTGGAAGACATTATCATTTTTCAAAATTTGAGAAAGTTGATAGAACAGCATAATCGATCTGGTGGTAGTTATTACTTTCTTTTGCTAACCATTATTTGATCTTTTGTTGTAAAATGCATTCTTTGAGACACGACTCTCTGCAGCATGGCATTAAGTCTATTTCAGAGTCAGGAATCCAAAAGCTATTAGTTTTCTCAATGACATTATTTCCATCATAAAGCTTTGGTTCAACTGTTGAGCTTTCTTCAGAGATAGAATGGATTTGAAAACCTAGACGCTTGTTTAGTAGTATGATATAGAAAAAACTGAATTGGTGGTTCGTCAACTTTGTTGAACAGTTTTTGCGGATTGATATAGTTAAAAACAATATTATATAGCTATTTGATCCTCTTTTATAACGCAATCTCTCTAGCGATGTTCCTTGATTCCTTGCCTTTCTTCTTTTTTTTTTTAAGAAAATCATTTTTGAGAAAGGAAAAGTTAACTGTTCTGCATTAAAGAGTCTTGTCTTTAGATGTTCTGAAAGTGAGTTTGTTTTTTAAGACGATCAATCTCTAGACTGATGTTCGCACTTAAATACTAAAAGCGGTTATCATTACTTCTCGTTTAAATCAAGACATTTTGTCTTCTTTTCAATAACTTTAATTGTTCCTTATATCTTTTAAGCTCAGCAGTTAAAGTGTCAATGAACATTTATTGTCCAGATTGATCTCTGAGTACAATTAATACTAGCTGGGTTTTCAGTTGTTCAATCACAGTTAATATCAGTGCATTACTTGTTGTGTCAGTGGAGTTAGAATGCGGAACAATTGCCTTTGTGTGATTTCAGTCAATATTGAGAAAATAAGGACGGATATTGGTATCATCTGGTTTGTCAGGTCTCTGAAGAGTTCATAACATTCGCCTGTTTAGATGACGGGTCATCACATGGTTACAGCTGGGGATTTAAAAAAAAGATCATATTATTATGTTCACATTATCATGATTGTGTACCCTCAGCAATGGGCATCTGAAAACTTAATGAGATAAATGTCCTATGAGCGCATAACTTTGATGGCAGTGTTGCGATGAGTTCAATCACAATCGAGTCTTTATGCATCCAAATCATCAGCTTGATAAGCAACATTGTGAGTAATGACAGTCTGTGTGGCTTGACCTTCTGGAATATCTGGATCTGCCAAAAATGCTAGTTCCTCCTCATTTAGAATTTGACCATGTGATTGTAGCTACTATGTACCGAGCAATCTTTTCGCCTTAAACCACGAATCATTCCCGTTTCCTCTTTCGTTTTGTGAATGTTTGGACATGTGGCCTTCCCTTGTGTGATTGTAACAAATAACAGTCCTTTGTTTCCCATAATTGCTTCCACTTGCTCATGGAGTGTATGTCCTTGTAGTACCAGCAACAAAAGTAGTTTGTCTCCCCTGAACTGGTTGTACGATTACTCTTCCATCAGTAATGGTAGCTTGTTGCCTAGGGTTTGACGAATTCCTCAGCTGGTTGTTGGTAGTAGGATAGCAGGATGTGACGATAGATGTCAAAAATGACATCATATGATTGATGGCATCAATTGGGGTCGTCAGTAGATGCTTGATTCACCTTAGAACAATTTTAGACCGGAGTTAGTTGGGAAATTATATGTTTGTGTTGTTGGTAGAAAGTAGGGATCATATTCCACAATGTGGGATGGATGGTTATGAGAGTATTCGTTGTGTTGAATACGGAGATTGATAATCATTAGATGGATAAGTGATTGAAAGAGGTGTTGATGATTGATTGATTGAGTATTGTTGAGACTAGTAAGGTGATCCATACTGTGGAGAATGATATTGTGAAACTTGTGTAGGATAATTGAGAATGTGTGGTTAAGAGTTTGATGACGATTTTATAAGGAGACTGAGTCATCTGATGGGTTGCAACCAAAGCAAGCAGATCTGAGTTGCGTTCATGCAGATAAACGGACGTCTTCATTGCGCATGATATTCGTGTCATTTGTCCCAAGTAAGCTGAAGCAGTATCAACAGTAGTTGTGTGCAAATCCGAACCGATTGACATTGTGTCACAAATTTGCTCCGCACTCAAGAGGACTTCTCAGTGTGTGCTTTAAAAACTTGGTCGTTCACTTGAAATTGTTTCAGGTTCGTCATATTGTAGATGTTTCATGTCATGGCGTAGCAGTGAAAATCTCAAGTAGAAATCACGTAGTGTTTCCCCCTTTTTATAAGCAAACTTATCGAATTCATCATAAAGCTTAGAGTAAATTGCAAAAATGGTCCTTGTGGTTTGGCCAAATTGCAGATTTGGTCCGTCAAATTTCAAAATTGCAAAAAACGTCCTTATTTTCAAGGTTTGGTTCCACTTTTGGTCCTTGGTCGACTTGAAATGACTAAAATACCCCTCTGCAATTTGGCCAAACCACAAGGACCATTTTTGCAATAATAAAAAATTTTAAAAATTAAAAAAAAATCTGTAAGAATTTTTTTTTAATTTTTTTTATTTCGGTTTCAGTTTACGAGCAATATTAAAAAATTTTAAAAAGGTTATTTTTTTTATTTCGGTTAAAGTTTAAGAGCAATAATTAAAAAAAAAAAATTCATTTTATTTCTGTTTCAGTTTACGAGCAACAATAAAAAAAAATTTAAAAAATTTAAAACTTTTTTTTATGTCGGTTTAAGTTTACAAACAATAAACAAGAATTTAAAAATTAAATTTTTTTATTTATTTCGGTTTCAGTTTACGAGCAATAATAAAAACATATTGAAAAAAATTTAAATTTTTTTTATGTCGGTTTCAGTTTACGAGCAATAATAAAAAAAATTAAAAATTTAAAATCTTTTTTATTTCGATTTCAGTTTACCAGCAATTATAAAAAAAAAATTTAATTTTTAAAATTTAATATTTTTTAATTATTGCTTGTAAACTGAAACCGAAATTAAAAAAAATATTTTTTTAATTATTGCTCGTAAACTGAAACCGAAATAAAAAAAATAATTTTTTTATTATTACTCATAAACTGAAACCGAAATAAAAAAAGATTAAAAGAAATTTCTTACAGATTTTTTTTATTTTTAATTTTTTTATTATTGCAAAAATGGTCCGTATGGATGGGCCAAATTGCAGATGGGTATTTTAGTCATTTCAAGTTGACCAAAGACCAAAAATGAAACAAAACCTTCAAAATAAGGACGTTTTTTGCAATTTCAAAATTTGACGGACCAAATCTACAATTTGACCAAACCATAAGGACCATTTTTGCAATTTGCTCTATAAAAATAGTTTTCTCTCCTCTCAATTTACATTTATGTCTCATTTCTCTTTCTTCGAAACCAAGTATCACAACGCATTTCCTTCTAATTAATACATTATACTAAAAGGCGGCATGCTCTTTGAGAGCTGTTTTGAAACTCGCGATTTTGACAATAATATAAAAAACATTACATAATCCGTGTTTCTTTCTCTTTTTCTAGAGAATACATAGTCTCCATCTCTTTTATTTCCTCTCTCTCTCTAAAATTTTGCTTTCTCTCTCTAAAAATTGTTACCGTTTTTTCACTGCATGGTGGTTTATGTGGCTTTGGTATGGTTGTTTTGTTAGTTTGTTATGGGTGATGTCACAGCCCGACAAGGCGGAAACACGGGATGCGACGGAGAATTGATAATCACAACACAAGATACAAGATAGAGAAATACTAAAATGCATTCGAGATAAGTGTCGTGACATTCTCCGACCACAAGTAGCACTTGGGTGAAGATCTGTCAAACAACACATCACATAGGCAAAAGATCACAATCCAAATTCCCGCGCAGGGGATAAAGCTAGTCTCAAGATAACATAATCCAAAATGCTCAAGATCAAACAAAATTACAAGATGCAAGTCTCTCAGAAGATTAATCCATACTGGATGCCCTTAAGGTCTGCTAAAGCTCGCAACAAAACTTCACTGATCATTAACATTACCTGAAAATGATACTCGAAAAGGTCAACATAAAGTTGGTGAGCTCGTAGGTTTGATTACAACCTAGTTGATGTGCCATAGTTTCAAAAGGTGGACAAATGTGCAATATGATAGTGAATACATGCAATAGGTAAGATACCAACGTAGCAACGCATGCTATCGAAGGTCCATAGATACACCACTAATATAAAGATCCAAGCTTCTAAGTTAACACACACCTAAAGTGTACCAGCTGGAGCTATGCATAGGGCGGAAGATCACAAGTTCGAAAGTTCACAAGATCACAAGTTCACAAGATCACAAGATATCTCACAATACCACATATGATCCACATACAAGTTCTACCAATCTCGTGTCATTCACATAGCAGTCATAGGCACATAGCATTGTCCAAAAAGATAAAAGTTTCGCATAGTAAGAAAAAAAGTTCAAAAACAGATTTGAGTATCATTTTTCCCCAACGGAAAAAAAGAGTCAAAAAGTGAGGCTACGAGAACTCACCTTAAGCAAAAGGTGATAGGTAGCAAAGATCTAGATCAACAAGCAAGTGCAATAACGTCCGGTCACGACCTAATCCAGTTAATGTTTCATTTTATATATACGCTCCAAATGTGTTTTCAAGGTCGATGCATAGAGGTCAGATGCGCATTGTACGATCACCCTTAACGTTATTTTTGGTGTGATGGTTGACGACTTAGATTCAAAAATAACACGATCTAGTTCATATCTTAGTATAATATACTTATATTATTTAAGTATCAATAGGTAAGTAATATAAGAAGACTCGGATAATAGATATTTCGGAATATACTTCGACAAGTCCATTCGGTAACCTTAGTTCCAAGGTTTCAAACCTCAATTCAAACACCTTTTCCCAAATTTCACCAGTTTCCGACAAGATGCCAAAAATCTATATCTCGCAACGTTTACCAAATCGTATTTCCTCAACGACTTTCAATACTTATATAAATATGTTTTACTTTCAAAAGTTTGTTCTAAACGTATAAAACGACTAGTTTTAGCTTATTGGGACTTAAGGCCCAACAGAGGTCCAAAACGCATTTGTTAAGTTCTAAGATCCGATTTAGGTTCAATGTCATATAAAATATCAAATACAAGTCTGAGAAATAAACTACAACGCAAGCCAAGACTCACGAACCAAGACCAAACCAAAGTTTGGCTTGTCTTATTCGTGGCCCCTTTAAGCGGAAAATAAGTTATCCGTAGTTTATTTTTAAACCGTTAAGCTTCGTTAGGCCTTAAATATTATGCTAAGCTATAACCAAATACCACAAAAATAAACCGGACCACAATAAGCCACGGCTTATTGGGCCTTATTGGGCCGCAAGCCTTATAAGCTTAAAATAAGTTTACCAAGCTTTTTAATAAGCTAATAAGCTACGTACTTCATTTAAGTACTAAAATAAGCTATCAAAATACGCTTATAACAATAAGATACCATAGATAAATAATTGAAACCAAGTTTCCTTGTACCCTTTATTTGTCAAAAGTTAATAAGCCCAAAATAAGCCAAATATGCTTATTTTTAAGCTAGACAATAAATAAGCTACTTAGCATACAAATGTTTTTCAACCATCACAACCACGACATAAAAATGATAAACCTTTATTCCCTTTTTATTTGTGTTCGAACCAAAAAATGCACCGTTAATGGGTTTTCGTAAATTTTTCGTGTTTAATTTTTAGAAAACGCACCGTACAACTAGCTTCTACGCATCATTAGACATTCAAAAGTACAAGTTAAATCAAAATTTAAAAAAGAGTTAATTGCATTTTTTGTCCCTGTGATATGGTCAAATTGCAGGTTTGGGACCCTAACTTTTGAAATTGCAGTGATGGTCCCTATTTTTAAGTTTTCATTGCAAATTTAGTCCTCGGGCCGGGACCAAACCTGCAATTTGGCCAAACCACAGGGACCAAAAATGCAACCCAAAAGGACCAAACCTGCAATTTGGCCAAACCACAGGGACCAAAAATGCAATTTTTGAAAGACAAATGAAGAGGGTTTTGAAAGCGAGTTAGGACACGATCTGACAACCCAAACGTTATTTAAATGATAACCCGAATACTAGAATCAACCCAATACTCCTAAATCTTCATGTTCTTGATCAAAGTTGAAAAACAAATGTGTTTGTGTGTGGGTTTAAATTCGGACGATCAAACCAAAGGAAAAAAGAAGGAAAGTTTTTGAAGATTAAAATGAGAAATGCATGTGTGTGTGTGTGTTTTTGGCTTAAACCTAAAGCTCATATAGGTACAAGAAGGGACCAAAGACAAAATTTCATGACCCACATGTCCCCTAAGGGACTTGAACCCACGGTGGCATCCAAGGGGATCCTGGGTTGCTTGTCTTTTGTTACTTTCCTTTAAAACTTATTGATCATGACTCTAAAACGTTACCCGAAGTTTCCTAGTATTTTTAATAAACTCAAAAATACTTTTCCGTGAATCTTGATTTTTTACACGACATATTTCACAGTTAAATTGCCTTAGATTCGATTTGAACATTAACGGACGTGTCGAGACTCGTTATAAGATATCTCAAGCTATACATGGGACAACCTCCCGGAACATGATCACATAGATAAAATCCTCTAAAAAAGATCAACACAAGCACATATCACTAAGATAACCAAGATCAACATAGATTCACCACCGTCAACATAGTAATTGCTCAAACAAAACTGACAAAAGTCAAATAGTCAAAGGACTATCTCAGAAAAGTGCAAGGGTTACATTCTAACCCCATTAAGAAGAATTTCTTCCTCAAAATTCAACTAGTACTAGAGCTAAAAAGATGTGGATACTTGAGTTTCATTTATCCTCACGCTCCCACGTGAACTCGGGTCCTCGTTTTGAATTCTATCGAACCTTGACGATGGCAATCCTACTCCGCTTAATTTTCTTGAACTCCCTCTCTAAGATTTCCACAGGTTCTTCCACAAAGTTCAACTTAGCATCAAACCGGATCTCATCCAAAGGTATCTGTAGTGTTGGGTCAGCCAAACACTTCTTAAGATTCGACACGTGGAACGTGTCATGCACACCATTAAGTTCTTCCGGTAGTTTAAGTCTATAGGCTACAAGACTGATCCTTTCAGTGATCTCAAAAGGTCCAACGAATCTAGGTGCTAGTTTTCCCTTTTTCCCAAAGCTAACCACACCTTTCTAAGGCGACACTTTGAGCAAGACATGATCACCTACATTGAACTCTAAAGGTTTCCTCCTTTTATCGGCATAGCTTTTCTGACGATCACGTGCATCTTTAAGCCTATTCTTGATCTGTGAGATCTTCTCAGTAGTTTCTTGCACTAGCTCAGGTCCTATCAGTTGCCCTTCTCCAACTTCTGCCCACATGAATGGTGAGCGGCACTTTCTACCATACAAGGATTCGAAAGGTGCACACCTCACACTAGAATGATAACTATTGTTATACGAAAACTCAACTAATAGAAGATAAACATCCCAACTTCCCCCGAAGTCAAAGACGCATGCTCTAAGCATGTCTTCCAAGGTCTGGATAGTGTGCTCACTCTGACCATCGGTCTGTGGGTGGTAAGTCGTACTCATGTCTAACCTAGTTCCTAATACCCCTTGCATTGTTTGCCAAAACCTTGATGTGAAACGACTGTAGTCTAGTTAGTCCATTTGTAGCATTTGTTACATATAGATCGAGTCAATGTCTTTCAATCTTTAGTAGTGTGTAGATCCAAATGATGTGTATATTTGTATGGGTTGATTGTGGGTTTGTTAGTATTTTAGGCCTTAAAATACATTGGTGGAGTGGTAGATTGGTTCTAGGCCATAAAATACATTTTAGGCCTTAAGCGATGCGGTTTATGTGTTTAGGCCATAAAACACAAGGTTTGTTATGTTGGGCCATAAAACATAACAGGTTTGGTTATACCCGAAGAAGAACTCGACATCTAGCTTAGTGTCGGAAAAATAATGTAAGCATTGGTATAAGGTTTTATTCGCCGAAAGGGAGCTTGTTGATTAGTGAAGTAACTCTCGAGTTGGATACTCGAGGAGTGGAGTTGGGCGAAGAGGAGCTTCATGACCGAACCACTATAAATCATCACGTCGGTTTGCATTTTCTTTTACCTTTCTCTTTACTTATGTCTTTACATTTATCGCTTTACTTTTACACTTGCATTGTGCTTATGATTGTGTGCATTGTTGTGTATGTTGTGTTAGTCATGGTTTTGTAGCTCTTTGTAGTAAACATTGTGAGTGTGGATATATTGGTAGAATATGCGCTAGTTATTTTAAATCCATTATCGACACTTCTCATATTGCGTCAAACTTGATTGGTGATTTGATACAAATAATCTAGTCCAAAAACCTCTTTTGGAGGCGGTCCTTTTAAATAGGGCGGCCCCCTGATGTACTAGGCGGCCCCCATATATTTATGGGACCGCCGACAGTGAGTCTTGTAAAAATTGATATAAAATATTTAAAGTTTTTAAAAGGAAACGTATTCACCCCCCCTCCCTCCTCTCTACGGTTTCCACACAGATTACTCCTCCTACTTAAGGCATCAACAACTCGATTGGTGGTTTTGCGCAAACTCACCCTTTGATTATTCTAAATAATTAAAAACACACAAAAGGTACGAAATCTCGCGAGACCACATGAAACGGAGCAGTATAGAGGTGTTACCTGGTCGTTATGTCCCAAACGAGGCTAGAATGGAAAATCGAAAAGACCGATTTTTGTTTGAATATGACAAGATGGAATATGATTGGATACTAAACCTAATAAGCAATTGAACAAGAAGATAATTAAGGAAAATAAGTTGGAACAAGAATAAAAGCTAGAAATAGTGACACTTAAAACTTTTACACTAAGACACAAATAAGCTCAAATAAGCTTAAGACAAACAAAATAAGCTAAACTAACTCTAATAAAGCAATAAAAAGCCAATTAAGCTAAATTAAACAAAATAACACAACAGTACTGACAACAGCAGTACTAACAGTATTAACTACCAGTACTAACTTAGAGTTAGTACTGCTAGGCTTAAGTTAGTACTGCTAAGCTTAAGGTTAGTACTGTTAGCCTTAACAAAACACGGTTAAATAATAAATAAGCAAATAAGCTAAAACAGATATTCACCTAACCTTAATAAGCACTTAGTAAAAGGAATAAGCAACTAGAATAGACTATAAATGATAAATAGGCTAGAAAACTAAAATGATAACTCTTAATGTTATTTGAAAAGGCAATTAAATTTCTACTGAAGTCAGTAAAACTAAAATAGGCTTAATTTAGCTTTAATAAGCTAAAGAATTCTTATACAAGTGAAATAATATGCTGATGAGCTAAATTGAACTTACCAGTAATAACAGTACTTATCTTGGAGTTAGTACTGGTACTTTAGGTTTGTTACTGTCCAAAGGTGAACTAGCAGTACTAACTCTATGTTAGTACTGCTAGTTGAACAATGCCCCTGGAAAGTTTGCAAAAAATCATTTTTGTTTAATCCTGGTTAAAAAACAGATTATCAAATAACAATTTAAAACAACTTTTAAACAAATTTCAGTCAAGAATAAGCACTTCAATAAGCTGAATTGGCTAGCAATGTTAACTCAAACTAACAATTTTGTCAAATGAAACTAACAGTTCTAAGCAAGAAAGTTTACACAAATTCACTTTTACAACTAACAATTAGCAAGATTAAGAACTATGAGCAGTTCTGTTGTTAAAATAAGGGAAAAATATGCAATAGAGAGACTTACAAATACCCTTGATCAAACGGGTCAAAAAATGATCTACTGCTCTAGCTTGCATTTAAAACAGCTAGTAGTGTCCTTAAGCCCAATCAGGAACGGGCTTATCATTCATAAGTATGCTTTGGTGTATTTGAGGGGACTTTTGTGATTTTCTCTTGACTACCTTAACTTTTTATGTTTACTTAATTTAAGCAGCTTTAAACAAACGTATTTGAAAGCTTTTTGAACACCAATACAACACAGTTCAGAAACTTAGCACTTGGACTTGTAAATTGACTTAAAACTCAAATTGCATTAAAAACTTGAAAGTGTTACAAAGCTGAAAGTAAAAGCTGTAAATGACTTAAAAATTAAGCTAGGATTAAAAACTAAAAATTAACATAAACTAACATGCCTCAAAGGCTTACAAAAGGCTCTTATTTATAGCCGAAGTTTTCATCTCTTCCATTTGCAGCTTGTGCTTCTTTGGAGAGAGTAAAAACTAAGTGTGCTTGTTGTGTGAGGGGATTTTAAAGCAAATCCCAGCCTTCAATTTCTTTTGAGCTTCTTTGGAACAATCTCAGCCATCGAAAATACTTTGGGAATGGTGAGGGATTGCCAACATGGCCTTTATACAGCTGGGGGGAAATAGTAGGGTGGATGAAATGATTTTGGCTAGGGTGTCGAGTGGTTTTGCAGGGTAGAAGTATGGGAAGACATCCAAGTTGTACCTGGGTTTTTGGGGCGGGAAAGATGGCTTTTTGGGAAGTAGGCAGCTTTGGTCCCCTCAAGTTGTATAACTTGAATGCAATCTTTGCTTGGTTTGCAATTTTTGACCCTTGTCTTTTTCTTTTGTAATACAACTTGCGGTTTGACAGTTTTAGTCCCTCAAGTTGTATTATCTTTAGGTGGTGATCTTTTGACTGTGAATTGCGTGGTCTTTTCCACTCAGTGCTCGGTTTGTTTGTTTTTGGCTTTCTTTTTTGTTATTTTCTTGAATATCCAGATCTGCACAATACCATTGTAAACCATTCAAATACAATGTATTTTTGGTACAGTTTTTAGTCATTTAAGTCCGATTAGTAATGGAAGGAATGGTATGTGTAATTAAGCACATACCAAAATCCCCCATACTAAGGTATTGCCGTGTCCTCACGCAATGTTATGAAGTAAACACTCAAGAAAACTAAGAATCTCAATCCCCCTCGACTAATTACCTCGAAAAGTAGCAAAGCGTTTGCCAAGGGGAACTAAAGAATCAATAGCTATGACAAGTCCCGTTTTCACCAATTTTTCATATGTACACTAAATACTATCCGAATCATTTTTGGATTTTCCTCTTTCTTTTTGTAACTAACATGTTCGACTTCCTTTATTTTATAAACACTGGAATCATTGAATGAGAAGCGTCCATAGAATAATCTACGGATGTCCTGACGGATAAATTCATCGTCCCCAATTTTTCACTAGATCAAAACCAAGCAATTAAACAAGATCATTTGTTAGTATAAGTCTAAATGTTAAGCACTCATATTTATGAATTGTGAACTTTTAACTCCCGACATGGATATATGATTTAAATGTGTGTACTCATTTCAACTCAACCATAGATCACTTATTTTCATAGTCGTATTCAAGATGAATCCACGATCAAAAGCAACAAACTTTTAGGGACCTTGTTACTGGTTTTAAAGAACGAAAATTTTACTGTAGAACTTTTGCAACATCTTTATCATCATAATCATAAGTTCTTAAAGCTAGGAATGCGTTGCTTAGTTTGAACACCTACCTAGGCTCGGATCCATAGTAGGATATCATCAACAACGACCGCGTGTTCTTAGTTGAAAACTCACCTCGTTGCTAGCGTAGTGTGTGGAAATCAATCAACACTTCTTCATAATATGGCTCAAGGATAGGTTGTCTTAGTTTGAACACTCTCTAGACCCTCTGCTTCCTGGTGAGTTATCCAAACACACCAAATCCTAGATGTAAAGTGTCTTTGTTTGAACCCCCACCTCATGGGTAGCGGAGTGGATATCACGACACATCTTTTTCTTGCTCCATATACTCAAATGTATGCTTCATTGGCATAATTTCAATATTCATGCATTTTTGCATTCATATTTCATTCATGCTTCTTTGGCATTTTAACTTTCAAATTACTAAGAACAGAAAAACTTCGCTTTAAAGAATCAAGTTTACAATTTGAAGCTTTTTTCTAAGAAACTTCGATTGACTTAGTTGAATTGAAATGAGCACGTATGATTAGGCGGTATAATAAGATAATGGGAGAAAAAAGTCACAAGTTATCATCATAAGCTTTTGTACGCAATCTTGCTCAGCACATTAACTTCTATTTTAACTCTATCACATCTTGTTCTTCACCTCGCTGAAAAGCTAGGCTACAATTTAGGAAACTAGCTAGGGCTCAACACGCCCGATCGAGTCAAAAATTATTCTCATTCTACCCATTAGGAAAGTCAAAACTGTGACAAAACACTTATTTTATTTTTAAAAATTTTTAAATTTTTTCATTTTTTGGTATTTTTGCAAAAAAATTTGGCGGTAAAACGGGATTTCGTGCTACCAACAGGCTGCAGGCAAATCAATCGAAGATCCCCCCCTATACTAGAAACTTAAACATAGTTCTTCGATGTTTTCAAAGGTATCTTCGTAAATCTAAGGCCATTTATGAGTGTGCCAAAAAGATCAAACGTTAGTCGATTAGATTTGGATACAGGATTACCAAATGATGTTGAGGATGTGAAGCTTATGGTGATAATGCGGCAGAGTGTCTTCACAATCGGCAATCCTGGACAATTTATTAACAACAAAACACGAAACATGGGTATAGAGAAAAAGGCGAGCCTCCACACAACAAGAAAACACTTATTCATTTCTACATAATACTATGATAAGCATGGGGTGCCTCCCACGAAGCGCTTGTTTAAGGTCGCTATGCTTGACCTATCACCTGAATTTATTGGATATTGGGGAATGTGTGGAGATCTGGGACTACCAATTGTGGTACGTCCCCTCCAAAGTAATGCTTTAAACGATGACCGTTCACTTTGAAGTTTGGCCCGGAGTTTTGGGATAACTCGACGGTGCCGTACGGGAAAACTTGTGTGATAGTGAAAGGTCCACTCCAGCGGGTCTTAAGCTTGCCCGAGAAAATCTTCAATCTAGAGTTAAAGAGGAGGACTCGATCACCGACGTTGAAAACGCGATTTTTGATCTTGGAGTCATGGATTCTCTTTGTTTTCTCTTTATAGATCAAAGAGTTCTCATAGGCATGATCACGAAGTTATTAAGTTCATTGAGTTGAACTTTTCTGTGATCACCCGCGGTTTTCAGGTCAAAGTTGGTATGCTTAAGGGCCCAGTAAGCTTTGTGCTCGAGCTCGATCGGAAGATGACATGCCTTCCCGTACACTAACTTGTATGGAGTACACCCGATGGGTGTTTTGTAAGCTGTACGGAAAGCCCAAAGTGCATCGTCTAATTTATCCGACCAAAAGGCAGATTGTCGCCCTCGTCCTTTCCAAGAATTCGTTTCAAACCACGATTGGATACCTCAACTTGTCCACTTGTTTGTGGATGATACGCGGTGGAGAGACGATGAGTGACTCCGTATTAAGCATGACCTTTGCAATTGTGTCATTGCATAAAATGGGTTCCGCGTCACTTATGATTGCAAGAGGGGCACCATAGGCGAAGGAGAGATTTTAAGAAATTTGCATACATCTCGGGCGTCATTGGGGGGGGAGAGCTTTCGCTTCAACCCATTTTGATAAATAAATCAACGGCCACGAGGGATGTATTTGTTGCCTTCTGGATGATGGGGTTGGCCCATAAAGTCAATGCCCCAGACTCGAAGATTTCACAAAACTTGGATGGATTTTTGTGCATCCTCCATCACGTTGTGGAAATTTTTCCTTGACGCTGGCATGAGTTGCAGTTTTTAACCAACTCATGGGCATCTTTATAGATTGTGGGCCAAAAGAATCCGGAATCAGAAGATTTTCTTTGGTGTAGGTTAGCAACGTGATGGTCACGGTAGGACAATCGTGGCAACCATAGGATGTCATGGGCTTCTTTAGCAAAAACTCAACGTCGAATAACTTGATCGCACAGGATTTTTAACAAAAAAGGGATCTTCAAGAAATAATGCTTCACAGTCTTTGAAGAATTTTCTTTTATGCTGGGGTGAATCCTTTAATCCCCGAAATCTCCGCATGGTAGTTTGCGATGTTAGCAAACCATGGGGTACTAGCTTTAAGAAACATCAATCGGAACGAAGAGGTTCAAGCGGAAACTTTTCATTTATTCTCCTTGGATCGAGTTCATTCTAGTGAGGATCTCTAATCGTGATAGATGATCAGCCGCTAGGGTTCTCTCTCTTCATGTTCAACTACATCAAAGTCGAACTCTTAAAGGAGCAAGTAACCCATCGGAGCAATCTCGCCTTGAATCTTTCTTTGAAAGAGATACTTGGAGGACCGGAATGATCCGTATACACAGTGCATTTGTTCATGACAAGGTAAGATCGGAATTTTTCGAATGCGTACACCACGGCTAACATTTCTTTCTCTGTCGTGGTGTAACGTGATTCCGCCCTCATTCATTGTTTTACTTGCATAATGTATAGGCTGAAATGTTTTTTTTAATTTTTCCTTTTCTTTCTCCTGACGTTGCCATAAGACTGCACCTAAGGCGAAATCGTTGATCGCACATAAGTTCAAAATGGTTTCATTCCCATCTGGTGGCAATCAGGAGTCGGAGCCTCGGTATATTTTTTTGAGAGTGTTATATGCGTCAATACACTTTTTGGAGATATTAAAACGGGTCTTTTTTCAAGCAAATGGGTCATGGGACGGGCTATTTTTGAGAAATTCTGGATGAATCTTCTATAAAACCCGGCATGCCCAAGAAAACTACGGAACCTTTTACAGTTGTCGGGTGAGGGAGTTTTGCCTGATATCGTAAACCTTAGCTCGATCGGACCTAATTCCCTGACTGGGAGATTTTTATGTCCAAGAACAATGGCCTTCCTGAACCATAAAATGGATTTTCTCCAGTTTAGAGCTAAATTGGTGTCTTCACACCGCTTAAGCATCTTTTCCAAATGGGTTAGGCATGTAGAGAAAGAACTTCCAAAAACCGAAAAGTCATCCATAAAAACTTCCATCGTTTTTTCGATCATGTCGTGGAAGATTGCCATCATACATCTCTGGAATGTGCTGGTGATGCAGAGGCACAAAGGGCATGCTGTCGGTAGGCAAAGTTTCCGTATGGGATGTTAATGTTGTCTTATTCCTGTAGCATTTTGGGTCGATGGGTATTTGAAAATAACCCGAGAAACCATCGAGAAACAATAGTATTCGTTTCCCGCAAGCCTCTCGAGCATTTGTCCATGAATGGTAGTGGAAAGTGGTCTTTACGGGTGGCTTCATTCAACTTTCGGTAGTCAATACATACCCGCCATCCCGTAACTAATCGAGTTGGGATCAACTCATTTTGCTCATTCTCAACTACGGTAAAACCACCTTTCTTTGGTACACAGTGTACCGGGCTTACCCAGGGACTATCCGAGATAGGGTAAATTAATCCCGTGTCAAGAAGTTTTTCAACTTCTTTTTTGATGACATCATGGATTTTTGGGTTTTACGTCTTCTAGTTGGACCGCTGGTGTGTAGTTCCTCTTCCATTAGAATTTTTTGTGTACAAAATTGGGTTATACCCTTGAATCGGTGAGGTTTCCTAGCGATGGCTCGCTTGTGGACTGCACACCTTTATGAGAGCGGCTTTCTTCACGGACACTCAAACACTTTAGCAATGATGACTGGTAACTTGTTGTCACCCTCCAAAAATGCATATTCGAGGTGGGGAGGTAAGTCCTTGAGCTCGACCTCGGATGGTTCATCAATTGATGTTTCATCGGTTTTGGCTTCACAATTCTTAAGTTCTTTTCTAACCTCAGGAAAATAATTTGCATGGTTGGGAAGTGGTGATAAGGGCTCACTATTTAGGATAGCTTCAAGAAGAAGAATGTCCTTCTCGGGATCACATTCGGCATCATCAATTCCTGACTTATACGAAGTATCAGAAAGTTCAGCCTCGATTTCTTCAAGAATGAAATCACTACCCTCGAATGGAGTGAGGGTGGGAGAATAGTAGGTAGAACAATCGGTTCAAAGTAAGGAGTGGAATTTCCATTTGCTATACTTCCGAGAAACCTAAAATTATTGAGAATATTCCTCACAAGCTATATCAATAAAGTCGACTTTTTAACTGATTCCATAGATTATTGTAGGAGAAATTTTTCGTATCACCTACTTTGAAAGTCACGGATTGGTCATCATGTCTTAAGGTCATCTCTTCACCGTGTACATCAATCAAGGCTCTTGCCGTTCTTAAAAATGGTCTTCCTAAAATCAACGGGACTCTAGGGTCGGCATCATAGTCAACTACCACAAAATTGGCTGGAAAGTAGAAGGTTCCAACCTTCACAAAAACATCTTCGGCTATGCCGGTGGGAGTGGAGATCGATCGGTCGGCTAACTCGAGTATCATCCTAGTTTTGGTCAGTCTTTGGAGATTAAGCTTTTCAAAGACGGAGAGTGGCATTAGATTGATGCTTGCACCGAGATCGGCCAGGGCCAAGCATTCATCCAACTCTGGGAAATCACACGGTATCAGAAATCGACCCGGGTCTCCTAATTTTTTGGGAAATGTCTTTAGGATGACTGCCGAGCAATTTTCATTAACCGGTGTTTTGGTTAATTCCAAGATCTTGTCTTTGTTGTTCAAAAGCTTTCTGAACATTGGTGCAAACTTAGGCATGTGTAGGAGAGCATCTGCGAAGCTTAGCTCGAAGTGGAGATTCCGAAAAATTTCCATGAATTTCAAAGCTAAAAGGTCGTCCTTTTCACGGATTTTCTCCTTGTTTACCCTAGATGGATATGGTAAAGTTGTTTTGGCTCTAGGCATGACAACTGGTTCATCAACTTGGACTATCGGAGGTTGGACGTCTTTGGTACTTCCGTTAGGAAGCACCGTGTCCTTTGTTACCTCGGTTTCAACTTCCACCACCGGAGGTGGAATTTGAGGTCCATCATATGAAACACCGCTTCTGGTGGTGATTGCTTTCAATTCACCCTTCGGGTTAGCAACGGTGTTGCTAGGGTGTGAACCCGAACTTGGAAGTAGAAGCTGGTTGTGATTTACGATTTTTGTGAGCAAGTCGGTTATGTTGGTCATTTGGTTTTTTTAGTTTTGCATAACCGCATCATTAGCCTTGACATAGCTCTCAAAATCAGTTTTTGACACACCCGAAGCCTGATTAACCGAGGGTTGATACATTGGGGCTTGTTGTTGAACCTGGGGTCGTTGGATTTGACCCTGGTTATAGCCATTCCTACGGTTTTGGTTTTGGTTCTAATGATTCTGATTGTTGGTTTGGTTGTTGTGTTGCATGGGAGGAAAACCAGGTGGTCTGATTTGGTTTGCCATCGTTGGCGGACGGTAACCGGAATTTCCTTGGTTGAAATTGGCTGCGGCTGCTTGCGAGACGTATCCTTGGATGTTATCTCGGTAATTGTTGCTATTGGTAGTCGGACAATTACAATATGAGTGGGCACCACCGCAGGTAACACAACTTTGCTCAATCGCTTTTATGGGAGCGGGAGCTGGAACTGGAGATGTCTGCTTCTCTAGAAGTAGAGCTTTAACCATATCTTTCAATTCAGCAACATCGGGAGATACTCCGGAAGTGGAAGCGCTCGTACTCACTTTAGCAACAATGGCTTTGCTTCGGGAGTGACGAACTTTGGACTTGCTCTCGATGATGCTTGAGCAATCAGCGGGCCTTTTGTCCAAAAAGTTACCACCTGCGGCGGAGTTCAAAGAGTCTTGATCATTAACATTTAAGGCATTGTAAAATGTATCAAGTTGGTGAAGCTCCGAGAATCCATGATGTGGACATGCTCGGAGAAGATCTTTGAATCGATCCCAAGCCTCACTAAACGACTCATCAAATCTTTGTTTGAAATTGGTAATTTCGTTCCGAAGATTTGTCGTTTTAGAAGGTGGGAAAAACTGATTTATGAATTTAGCAACGAGGTCATCCCATGTCTGAATTGATCGAGGGGGTTCTTTCTCAAGCCATATCCGGGCTGCCCCCTCGAGAGAGAAAGGAAAAAGCATCAACTTAATTGATGTGGTCGGGACATTAGGATATCTCAAAGTAGAGGTGATTTTATTGAAGTAACGGATGTGGGCATGTGGGTCCTCTTTGTCATGTCCGAAGAACTGCTTGTTCTGGACAAGAGTTAGCAACCCATGCTTGATCTCAAAATTTGCTGCTGCGATTTCAGGAACAACAATTGCGTCCTCGTATCCCTCGGTGGGAGCCTGGAGCAATTCTGCCATAGTTCGATTATCAGCCATCGTATCTTTGGGAGGTTCAACAAGATTCGGAGGAACTTGTTGTTGTTGTCGTTGTTGTTGTCGTAGACGACGAGCTTGAGAACGAGTGCGCATGCACTAAAATAGAGAACAAGAAGAGTATTTTTGGTTTTTCAGTTTATTCACAATCTATTTTTAAACGGACAGGAACCTAAAACTAGACAACTTGAACCCAAATAGTCAGAATACTTCACGGTAGCTCTCAAAAAGATAAACGCACAGGTGAGCGGAGGAGTAGGAATAGCGCGAAGCTTATTTCTCCTTTCGGGTCGTAGTTCCTTGGAACAACCCTCCTTATACCCACTTTATAGTTTGTTTAACCTTTCAAGGTGAGCCGTATGTCGTAAGAGACACAAATGGCAAGTTTTAAATCTTTGATTCGAGTTGGGAAATTTGTATTGTTCCACACGTTAGGAACAATTGATAAATTTGGAGTTTATTTTATTTCTTTTTTATGGACAATGTTTTTATTTTTTGGTTTTTCTTTTGTTTTCTTATATGATAATTATACTAATAAAAGAAAATGAAAAATATTTTTGTACTTTTTATGTTTTTGTAGAAGAAAATATTCACAGGTTCAAAGACAAACTGTCAAACGTAACGATATTCGCTTAGCCTCCCCGGCAACGGCGCCAAAAATTGACCACACGCGAACCTACACCTTAATATCTATATATATGAATATAAATAAACACAAGGATCAGGATCCGCGAGACCAAGAAAACCGGAAGCAGTGTAGAGAAACTCCGGGTCGTTATGTCCCAACGAGGCTAGAGATGGAAAATCAAAAGACGATTGATGATTTGTGATTGAATATGACAATGATGAGATTATGATTGGGCACTAAACCTAATAGGCAAATACTTACAAAGATAAGCAAGAAGAATAAGCTAGAACAAAACGTAAAAGCTAGAAAAGGTATAAACACTTAAAACTTTTAGAGTTAGAACTCAAATAAGCTCTAATAAGCTTAAGACAGATAAATAAGCTAAACTAACTCTAAATAAGCAAATACAAAAACAATTAAGCTAATTTAAACAAGATAAACACAACAGTACTAACAACAGTACTAACTTGGAGTTAGTACTGCTAGCTTTAAAGTTAGTACTGCTAGCTTTACAAAACAAAATGAAACAAGAATAAGTAAATAAGCTAAAACAGATATTTAACTAACCCTAATAAGCACTCAGTAATAAGAATAAGCAACTAGAATAAACTATAATGGCAAATAAGCTAAAAAGCTACAAACTGATACATTATTGCAAATACTTTGAAAAGGAAAATAAGCTTAAATAAGCCTACTCCTAAAAACAGTAAAGGAAAATGGTTTAATCTACTCTAAAAAGCTAAGGAAATCTTAAATAAGCAGAAATAATAAGCTGATAAGCTAAAATGAACCACCAGTACTAACAGTTTTAAACTAACAGTACTAACTTGGAGTTAGTACTGGCAGCTTTAAGTTAGTACTGTTCCAAAAGTGAACTAGCAGTACTAACTACAGGTTAGTACTGCTAGTTGAAAATACCCCTGAAAGTTTTCAAAAATCATTTTTCTTTTTATATTAATTAAAAACAGATTATCAATTAACGAAATAAGACACTTATAAGCAGACTTTAATTAAGAATAAGCACTTAAATAAGCTGAATTAGTCTAACAGTGTTAACTCAAAACTAACAGTTTTTACAAATGAACTAACAGTACTAACTAAGAAAGTGATACAAACTATTTTTAAACTAACAACTAAGCAAAATAAGCACTAAACATTTTGATAAAGCACAAATAAGCAGTTCTACAGTTAATAAGAAAAACAAGAAAAAGAGAAACTTACGACACCCTTGCTCAAAACAGGGTCAAACTAAGAATCTACAAGCTCTAGCTTGTATAAAACAAGCTAGTGAGAGTCCATAAGCCCATCCAGAACTGGCTTATCATCCATAAAATAAGCTGAGGTATATTTGAGAGTGATTGGTGTGATATTCTCTTAACTACTTAACTTTTTAAATTTACTTAATTAAAGCAGCTTATAAACAAGCTGTATTGAGAGCCTTTTTTGAACACAGAACAACACAAGTAAGAAACTTAACACTTGGAATTATAAAGTGACTTAAAAACTCAAATTTGCATTAAAACTTGAAAGTGTTACAAAGCTGAAAGTAAAAGCTGTAAATAACTGAAAATAAGCTAAGTTATATTAAAAATTAAAAACTAACTAGTTACTAAGATTACAAAAGACTCTATTTATAGCCGAAGTCTTCTTCTCTTGGACTTGCAGCTTGTGTTTCTTTTGTGAGAGCTTCAACCAATTGTGCTTGTTGTGTGAGGTGATTTTAAATCAAATCCCAGCCTTCAATTTCTTTTGTGCTTCTTTTGAGGCAATCACAGCCATCGAAATGCTTGGAAAGGGTGAGGGATTGCCAACATGGCATTTATACAACTGGGGGAGTTGGTAGTAGGGTGGATAAAATGATTTTGGCTAGGGTGTTGAGTGGTTTTGCAGGGGAGAAGGTATGGGACGACATCCAAGTTGTACCTGGGTTTTTGTTGGGGCGGGAAAGAAGGCTTTTGGGTAAGTAGGCAGTTTTGTCCCCTCAAGTTATATAACTTGAATGCAATCTTTGCCCGGTTTGCAATTTTGACCCTTGTCTTTTTAATTCTTGTAATACAACTTGAGGTTTGGTAATTTTTAGTCCCTCAAGTTGTATTTTCTTCACTTGGTTGACCTTTGACTTTGTCCTTTCCATTTCATGCTTGGTTTTGTTTAGTTTTGGCTTTCTTTTTGGTCCTGCTCTTGAATATCCGTTCCTGCACAATACAAATGCAAAACATACAAATACGATGTATTTTGGTACGTTTTTAGTCTTTTAAGTCCGTTTTTAATAGAAAATGGTATGTGTAATTAAGCACATACCAAAATCCCCCATACTAAGGTATTGCCGTGTCCTCACGCAATGTTATGAAGTAAACACTCAAGAAACCAAGAATCTTAATCCCCCTCGACTAATTACCTCGAAAAGTAGCTAAGTGTTCGTCAAGGGAAACTAAAGAATCAATAGCTTCGACAAGTCCCGTTTTCACCATTTTTGATATGTACACTAACTATCCCTAATATTTTTGGATTTTCCTTTCTTTTTCTTTTCTTAACTAGATATCATATTCTCCCTTTTTGAGAATAGGCAGCTTGATGGTTGAAACTGTATGAGGAGTTTGTTGGGTGGTGTTTGTGATGATGATGGAGGTGGTGGTGGTGGTGGTGGTCGGTGGTGGAATTTCTTCTTTCCTCCTTGTGATGCGGCTTGCAGACATGTTTAGTGTAGGAGTATAAGAGTTTTGATTGAATGTACTCTTTCTATCAGAGTTTCTCACAGGCTCTGATACCACTTGTGAGTCCCTTGTTGAATAGATCTCTGCAGCCTATTAAGGATGATAGCCAAGATGTATAAATACAACTGACTATATAGAAACAATGACTATGAATACTATGTGTTAATGCGGAATCTTAACACAAGTACTAAAAAAACAATATAGAACTAAATAATAACTTCTATTAATCTGCTTTGAACGATTACAGATTGCTAACTATTTGAGATATGATATTGCTATAAGATTTCTTGAGGTCCTGTCTCTAACTATGCCAAGAGGGATCCTTTTATAGAACAAGGATAAACCCTAACAGGCTTACAAAACGCTAACAGATAACACATATCTTTTCCTAGAATATCTCATACATATCTCTTAAACGGTACTAACTATTTTCTACTAACAGTACTAACTATTTGGTCAGCACTTATATTTTGTACAGTCGGTACTAACTATAACTATCAGTACTAACTATTTGTACTGTCGGTACTAACTTAGGAAAACATAAATCCTAACATATAAGTTAAATTAAATCTTAACAATTGTATACTGAGAATAGGTTAATTCTCTCTGCGAGTTCATTCCACTTAGTAGACACTGGTTAGGTTTCAACTACCAAAATGGACCTAATGAGTTTAGTCCCCATTTAAGATTACGACAAGACATTGCACTTGAGATCATAGTAATTAATTACGTTCTTCCTTTCTAGTTGTTCACCACTATTCCAATCCCCTTTTCAACAAGCTAGGCTTACCACCAAAACAACTAGACAATAATCTCAAATACTCAAACATGCTTTCTTTCCTGCTTTCTTAGGTAGAGTAATAAAATCAATTAGACAATTAGAGACACAAACCGTTCTTTGGGTCGACACCCGTACTTACCAATCACTACACTATATACGATAGGGTACACTGCTCTTTAGTGCGTAGGAACAGTCGAGGTAGTTAGGGTTTTATAAATGTAAAACCTGACATAGTTATTATTTAAAAGAAATTACGCATCAGTGTTCGATCACATCCTCATTCGAGTTTAACCAAGGGTTAGGATGAAGAATGATATAGGGTAGGGATCTTCTAACTTTTACCAATAGTAATAAACCAACAAGGCAGCTGAGACATGCATACATGGCCGTAACGACGGAATAGACATGCATGCTTGTACACATCCTCATTCACGTAAAACCCATGGTTAATGATTAGGAAAGGGAATTAATTTTTTGTTAAATAAAAATTACAAAGCAAATAGATTAGGTCCAAGATACAAGTTGCTAGACACTTTTTCCCGACCGTTACCATGAAAAAGACATAATTATTTACACACGTCTTGATCATAGATCAAAAACAACAACCTGAGTTGGCGTTCCCGTAACGGTCAACTTCCCAATCATCCCATACTTTACATACTTTTACAAGGCAAGTGGCGATATCTACCACTTTATACAAAACTTTACATCGTTGACTTATAGACGTATCAACGAATAATCGATCCTTCATATAATTCCTTCGGTCTAAGCTTTTGCGAAACGATTATCTTCAAACTTTCCTCCTCTTTTTTTGTTGTGATTTTTCTAATTTTTTCATTTTTTTTCATATACTAACTACGTAACTCAGTGTAATTTCACCATCTTCACGATCATAATAACTCCGGATAATTTCTTTGATAATTCTTCATTATTCGGACGTACCAATAATTATGTTGGTAGTAAAAATACATGAGTTTTGACTACTTTATACATTCCCATTTGCAATGTGCAAATTTCTTCCCAACCGTACCAAAGATAGAAAATTGACACAAGACTCAGGAAATACATACTTTACACTTTAAGCAACTAGCAACTGATAAATGGACTTAATCTAACAGGGTAGGCTAAGGTGTAAAGGTGTAACGAAACAAACAGTTGGTGTTATTCCTAAAGGATTGGCTCTATTGGTTTTTCTAGGGGTATCTTACTCTTAAGATGAGAGTAAACAAAGGGTTTATACGGGGATTTAACTAACCAGTGTAGTTAGTTAATAAAACAACATATAAAGGCTTTTTGGGTGTAATCCTAGAAATTTACCAATTTAAACAAGTTACTCCATCTAAATCCATAGTACTCATTATTGTGGTCTCGAATAGATATACCAAGCCAAGTTCTAAAGTCTACAACATCACCGGCACACTCATATTTTATAGAATTTTGGTAAACATTTAGAAACGGATAAGGTTAAATCCTCATAATATCTGATAAGGGTTATTGTGTGTGGGTTATGTAACAAGTAATTTTATAAAAGTATGCTTGAAATTTTTTTAAATTTAAGCATAATTTAAGCATTTTATGTGAAAAATAGGACAAGTATACATTCTAATTCCCATCTCCCCCACTTGAATTATACAACGTCCTCGTTGTATAGATAAAACATTAAAAACGGGAAATTAAGAGAATTAGAATGAGAAACTCCCTTGATATTTTGCTCGGTAGATTCTCTAAGTTGAGTTTATGAGCAAGAATGTGTGTTGTTAGTGCAAGATTTAATCCTAGCAATACAGATTAGATTCCAGAAAATACTCCACCAATATCGTTGTTTTCTTTTCAGTACGGTCTTGTGCAAGATATAAGAAAACAAGTGCAATTTCTTTCTCCGTGTATTCGAACTGTACAGGAATTCAATACGTTGTATCCATTCCCTAGGATATGTTGTATTGATACCTGTAGGGTGTATTCATTTAATGAATACGTCGTATAGACTATGCTGAAAATAAAGACTGGATAACGTCCAGAAGGTTAATACTGGATACGCCGTATAGATAGTCTGGGAAGACAGACTCGATAAAAAATTTAAAATACATTCCGGGTTGTCTCTCGGCAAACACTTTTGTTTACAGAAATGTCTTTAAGTTAGACTTGCCCCCAATTTAATCCCATCCTTATAAAACAATTTGGGGTCGAACGGGATGCCAAATGGCACATACAAATTCTTTGTTAAGGAAAATGAATGACATCCCTTTGTTAAGATGATTCCAAGTCATGATATTAACATTTAATTCCTTGATAAAAGTTTTAGCTTTGAAAAATTTATTAGATTTATCATGACTTGTTTCCAAAAGCTTATTTGACCCATGTGCATAGACACCATCATCAGTATTTATTACATTCCTCCTCCCCCTCAAAGACTGTTTAATATCGATTTCATGATCATCATTGTCCTTATCCGATTTTGAATCATCTGGATAAATTATGTTGAAAGGGAATAGATCATTAAAGTATAAAACGTTTTGTTCCTCTTCATCACATTCGGAAAATGATGTTTCATCTTTCAAATCAAATTCATCGATACGATGAGGAATTTCAACAGGTTCAGTTGAGGAATCTGATTTAGACGTTAGAGCATCGTTGTAAACAATGGCTGGAAATTCATTCTTAAAATCTTTAAGAAAGTCTAAATCATCCAAATAACTAACCGTAGGCTCGGGTGACGGAAACGAAGGCATATTGACTTTTTCATTATCATTTTCCGAATCCATTTTCAAATCATTGACATAAATTATTTTATAAGAAAACGAGTTTTTGAAAAAAATTACCGTGTAATCTTCATCGTCGGATTCGTCAAACTATATTCTAAAGTCAATTTTATCGTTGTTAAGAGAACTTATCGTGGGTTCACACGAGAGTGCTTTTTCAAATGTTAATTCGTCATTAAAGACTATAGCTGGGAATTCAGTTCCAACGGATCTGAGATTGTGAACGTCTTCATCATACCAGATCTTACCATACGTAGCAGTTTACCAGTTATACACCTTACCACGCCTATGAGCGTTTTCTTCCTTAAGCCTTATATACTCCCCCATAGTAATGTTGGGGTCGTCCATTTTAACCTGTAATAAATTTGCTAGGAAAGAAAATTGTCAAATAGCTTAATACGCCATATTCAGTTAATTGAATACGCCGTATTGATGATAGAGTCGAATACGCTGTATTGGTTTGAAAAAATTTATATGTTGTATCCAAGAAGATGAATACGCCGTATTGAGTATTCGACTCAGAAAGTTATAGCAAACTGTAATAATGCACACAAACACACAATATGCAAAATATACAATGTAGAAAATCAAACACACAAAACAAACACACGAATATGCAAATGAATCTAAACTAAACTAAACTAAAAATACTAATAAAACAAGAATTAAACAACTTCACTCCCCGACAGCGGTGCCAAAAACTTAATGTGTCGTTGTGTATAGGTATTTTATGTATCAAGTTTTACTATTTATTTTATGCCGACTATACCTAAAAACAACACTCTAACGGGTAGTGTACCCGGTCGTATGGAGTTTCATGGTAAGTAGGGTGTTGATCACTAAGAGCGAGAGCGTTAATTCCTAATTCTATCAGTATTTTAGTTATCTAAGTTAAACCTAAAACTAATGCAAAAGGAGTGGTGTATCTTAATAAATACAACCGCCGATCTCTGATAAAGCTGAATGAGGTTCATAAATTCTGTGATGGTACTCTGATGAAGATTCAAGAAAATCTGATTGATATGATTAACAAAAATGAGTTGGGTCGAGGTAATGAAAGGATGTGAGGACGTGACTGGAATGACAAGGATGCTAAGAGATCTAAAGAGATGGTGGACAAGATTGATCATGTCATGAAGCGTAGAGAGCAGCTATAAAGACTGGAAGAGTATGTTGGTGGACGTCCTAAGACTATTGATCCCCGAGTTTTTGTACGACCTATGTAACCGCCCCTTAGGGGGAGATTGTTAGAAACACAGAAAGTGTTGGTTACAAGGTCAATTATCTAGTGAAAACATAGTCTACGGATTAGCTAATAAATAAGGAAGGACTTGTATGCAACTATGTAATATTACCCTTTTCCCTCTTAGTCCCTCCTCCCTTCTTATATAAGGGAGGCTAAGGTAGGGAAAAGGGTGGTAATTTCTTTTTATCTTAATCTAATATTCTCTTGTTGTTCTCTTCTTCTCCTCTCCATTTCCTATACTCGTCACCCTCTCTCTCTCTCTCTCTCTCTCTCTCTCTCTCTCTCTCTCTCTCTCTCTATCTCTCTCTCTCTCTCTCTCTCTCCCTCTCTCTATCTCTCTCCCTCTCTAAAACTATCTAGTGTAGCATATGTTATTGATATATATCACATATGTATATGTAGTAGGAGGCCTTGAGTATCAAGTGGTCCGCACGAGACCAAACAAAGCATCTGCAGATGTGGATATGTTGGATGGTTTTGATCGTGGTTTACAGACGAGCGTACATGTGAATATAGATTTTGATTACGTCATTAGAAGATCAATCACTGTCATGGGTACATCAATCACAAGGTCGGGTTGATGATACAAGGACGTGCAAGAAGCTGGGAAGCTAATTTACAACATATGGAGGCTTTGTTGACAACTAAAGCGGGATATATGACATTTATCGAGGCTTGGAAGATAAATAGATGGATAAATAGACTTACGAAAGATCTAAGAGGATGTGAGCTAAGGTTAGTAGCGGGTATTGCTATTGGTGCCTTTACAAAGGCGGTTCCAGGTTCGAGGTTCCAGCAAGGGTTGTAGAAGTTGACATGTATTAGTATCGGCTAATAGTTATACTAAGATGGAAATTGTTAGTATTGGTATGAATATTAGTTGATAGTTACGGGGTCTTAATGCTAGATTAGTTTAGTTAGTCGATCTATAATAGGAAGGTGAGTGTTTGTGGGTTATGCATGTAACCGTCATATGAAATTTTAATTCCATAGGGATTGTATCTCATCATCTCTAATAATAGAGATGGGAAAGGATGCTAATTTGTACATTCTACTTTGCTCATTCGTTATATAATATAATGTAACGTTTAGGCTCACGTGTGTGTTTTATTTGAGTTTATATTCCGCATTAGCTTTAAAGGTATGTTGGTTTTTTTATCAAACACTAAGCTTTTGAAGTTGAAAGGTTTATGATCACTATGTATCATTGTATCAATCAATCAAACATACATGAGGCCAATTTTAAAGGATGAAAGCTAAAAACACGCTACATACTTTGCCAAAACACCAATGTACGCAACCAATTCTGCCAAATACTAGTATTGCCAAATTACTTTAAAATTATCAACAATGTACGTAATATGACGTGTTGGGTTACCTATTTAACTAGTGATGTGTTGTTGTGCGTAGGTATTATTTTGTTTATCAAGTTTTACTATTTATATTTTGCCGACTATACCTAAAACAACACTAACGAGAGTGTACCTGATCAGTTGTAGTTTTGTTGGTAAGTAGGGCGTCGATCACTAAGAGTGAGAACGTTAATTCCTAAGTCTACTAGTATTTTATTTACCTAAGCTAATCCTAAATTAATCTATTCTAAACTAAACCTAAACCAATGTAAAAAAGGGGGGGTTTTCAGCCTGAGAGACTGGCATGCGTTTTAGTTTGCCTAAACTAAGATGAAGGGAAATAACACACACATGTTGATAATTAGAAGATAGAGAAGCGGTCAAGCCTATTGTAGGATTAACCATATTTAATCTAATAAAATGCATATTTTAGTTTATAAGTGCAATGATTGTCTTATCTCCTTATTGATATATCATTCCTAGATTTAGGCGGTACTTCTTCCTAAAACCTAGACATGCTAATTCTGTCAAAATTAAACACATCCGCGTAAAGCAATCATGGTTGATTATAATCTATCTTAGAAAAAAAATAAGATCTTATTGAATCCTAGCTCATCGAGACTTTACTAACTTACTGCTTAACGACTCTTTATATACTAGTAGTCCACTGTCCAGATCTTTACCCAAGGAATCGGAACGTTATTTATTGATCCTAGGTCACCTACTAATCCAACTTGTTCACTAAACCAAAGGCAAAGACAGGTCAATATTTGTGATCCTATTACTCTAGATATATATATATATATTGCAATATGGAGAGCTATCCCGACATCTAGTCCATTTGGTCCGCTTTCTAGATCCAGTTGAATGATTCACATACTTAAGCACATAAACGAGTATAAATTGATAAACATAAAGCAACACACAACTTATAAGATGCAATCGAGATAAACATAAACCAAACGTTAAATTATCATAAACATGGCTAATACCTAAAGGTATTAGCCAATAACCAAAGTAACGAATACAAATGTTATAGACGAATGATTAAGGTAACCTAACCAAGTTAATTAATGATACCAAAAACCAAACGCGTATTTAGAGTATAAGAATTTACAAGGGTTTTCCTATGGATTAAAGGACGTTGTGAGACCTTCGTAGCTTATCTTTTCTTATAAAAATCGAACCTGGTGGTTACTGATTTAATCAGCCATGAATGGCCTCCATTGCATACCTAAAATTCGTACTTAAATTTGGTCGATATGCCGTATTGGGGTTTTCTTTGAGTGGGGACCACGATAAATATCTTCCAGAATCATTTATGAACCGCCAATGAATACGGCGTATGAATCTTCATGGATACGGCGTATTACTCTTCAAATCTTAGTGGTTTCTTGTGAGGTTCAGGCGCAGATACGCCGTATCTTCCTTGATGGATACGGCGTATTGGTTGTCAGATCAGCCGTCTTTAAGATTTCTTCGTCTAAACTCCAAAATGCGAGCCTTTTAGTTAAACTTCACCAATTGCTACATATTTACTGCAAATAACTAATATAAGCAATTAAGTACCAATGCATGCATAAAATAATATAAAACGAGTAATTTAGCTCGGATAAATGATGTTATAAAATAGACGTTATTTGATGTCATCAACCGGTTACAATTACACAATTCATCCTTGTGACGAAGTTTTGTAAAACGGTTCATCTTTTTCATTAACGTCCGTTAAAGCTTATTTTTTTTAACATTTTAAAAATATTTTTCTAATATTTTTTAAAGTTTTGTAATAAGTTAATACGAACAAATTTTTCTAACATTTTTCAAAATACTTTTTTTACCAAGTAACAATTAGAAAAACTAATTTTTCTAACATCTTTTATAAAACTTTTTTACCGAGTAACAATTAAAAAAAACTAAGGGTGCGTTTAGTTGGTGAACGTTTTTTCATATTTTCAAACATTCTTTTTCATTGTCAACTTTTTCCATATTGGATCTTGGAACATTTTTATACGTTTTTGTACGTTTTCATCCGTCTTTATCTATTTTTATTCGTTTTTTATCCGTTATCATTCGTTTTCATCTGTTTTGAAATGTTTAAACCGTTTTTTATACGTTTTCATCCGTTTTTCCGTTATCATACATTTTTATACGGTTTCATACATGTTCATTCGTTTCTATCCGTTATTATTCGTTTTCATCCGTTTATATATTTTTATACGTTTTCATCAGTTATCAACCGTTTCATTTGTTTTTATCCGTTTTTTATATATTTTATCTGTTATTATGCATTTTTGTACGTTTTGATATGTTTTCATCCGGTTTTATATATCTTTATCCGTTTTTATACGTTTTCACCTGTTTTCATTCCCTTTTATCCGTTTTCATACGTTATTGTCCGTTTACATTCGTTTTTATCCGGTTTTGTACGTTTTTGTATATTTTTATACGTTTTCACCCGTACAAAAACGGATGAAAACGTACAAAAACGTATTTAAATGCAAAAGTGTAAAAACCCGTATAAATAGGAATACAACCGTAAATATATATAAAAACGCCCAAAAAGAACAAAAACGTATGAAAACAGACAAAAACGATATACACGAGAACGTACCAAAAAACGGATAGAAAGGGGTGAAAACATATACTAACGGATAAAAACAGATGAAAACGGATGAAAACGTACAAAAATGAACAAAAACGGATAAAAACGTTTACAAACGGATGAAAACGTTTACAAACGGATAAAGATGTACGAAAATGGATGAAAACGGTTAACAACAGATGAAAACGGATAAAAAGATAGTAGAACGGACGAAAACAGATAAAAACGTACAATAACAGGCGAAAACGGATAAAAGCGTATAAAAACACACAAAAAACGGACGGATTCATACCAAAACGGATAAATGCGTATAAAACCGTACAAAGACGTACGAAAACAGATGAAAACAGTTAAAACGAATGAAAACGGAAGAAAGTGTATGAAAACGTATAAACGGATGAAAAGGTATAAAAACGGATGATAAGGACGTTAATGAAAATGATGGACCGTGTTACCAAACTTCGTCATACGGATGAATTGTGTAATTTTAACATGTTAAATAGGTAACTCAACAAGTCATATTACGTACATTGTTTATATTTTGAAAGTAATTTGGCAATACTAGTATTTGGCGAAGGAGTTTGTTGCGTACATTGATGTTTTTGAGAAAGTATGTAACGTGTTTTTAGCTTTCGTCCTTTTTTTAAACGGCATAAAATATTAAAAGCTAATAAGAAGTAAGAAGATAAATATATTAAACTCCAACACAACATTAAGATCAACCATCGTAATAACTTGTAACTTGTAAGAAGTAACAAAATCAGATTTTAAGAACCTGTATGAAGATGTTAAGCTATACCAAAATTATCCAATATATAATCACTTTCATACTATATATATTATTTCTTAAGCGTCACAAAATATTGCACTTGAGATCTTGAGAAATAAGTAGGATCGTATTTGTAGTAATATAACTTCTGAAGGTGTGAACTTGAGATGTTGAGAATTAAGTAGGATCGTATCTGTAGTTACATGTGTTGTGGAATAAAATAAAATAAAAAGGTCAAAGGTTGACAAAATGGGCTTTAATGGAAGGTGTCGAGTAGCATTTGCTTGAACGCGAAGGCAGGTCTCGTTGGAAGAATGGTCGGCACCACCTCTTTGCTCCTTCTCCGCATTATTTGGACCTTATTACACTCTCCACCTCCCTTTTCAACTATTACTAATTCTCAATTTAACTTTTTGAGATATTATTAATCCGTATAATACTATACTTAATTAGCACTTAAATATATTGCAAAAATCTTACTTTCAATAATCACTTTGAGATTTAGTGACTAGTGGTTTTGATACTAAATCTATGAAGTTAATGATTGATAATTGAATCATAACTATATTTAGACTGTGTTTGTTGTGGAAAAATAGCTCATAATTAAAAACATTGAATCATTATAGTTTAAAAGATTATCACACTAGCGTCTAAAACTTTATATTGATTAATTGTTCTAACTTATGCAGCGCGTTCAAGTTGAATGCATTCAACTATACCAAGTTCAATGAAATGGCACATCAACATTTATTAATTATTAGATAGTAAAATACCAATAATTTGATTTGTAAAATAGCGTTCAATGAAAGATTATTGCACACTGAATCACCATTCAATTACCAGTTCAATTGTGTAAAATTTCCGATGCTTAATATTTTCTTTGAGTGTAATATTGCCAAGGATATTTAGATGTTTGTTCGTATATGGTGTGATATGTGTTTTTCTCCTTTTACTTCGTATGAGCATTGAAAATGTTGGTTTTCTTCGTGGCAGGTGGTTAAAGAGAAGTCAGTTATTTTTTCTTCTTCTCTTTGGTGGCTTTTGAGGTATCGCAACAATGTTACTTTTCGTTCACACCCGATGAAAATGTTCGGTTTGTTGTTATATAACTATAATTGACAATTCTTGTATTACATACAAAGTTTTCAAATAACTTATGTTGAGTTATATGGAAGCAACATAAAAGGCTTTATATTTATTTGCGGTAAGCTATGGTCTACGTTCTCCCTCCCTAAATATCAAACACCACTCTTCTTAATTCTTATTACTCTCATATCCTCCCCATGCTCACTCCACCACCTTCCTCCTCATTCTCCTACCGCCAACGCCACCAGCTATGGTAGCCGGTATATATCGAACACTCGCCTTCGTCGTTCTAATCTCATTGTCCCTTATCCTCTTATGTTGCACCACAACTTACACCACCATAATCTTTAAGCAACCATCACCAAGTGCATCATCCTTCATTCATATTTCAAAAGAAGCACAAGAAAATCGACATTATGGATCGTTATCAACACGTCGCGCATTGTCTAATAGGAAGATGTTATCAAAATCTACGAAATTCGACTTCACACCATTCATTCATGCCCATCAACACCATCACCATCAGCATCAAGCCAAAGGGTCCGAAATCGATCCACGATACGGGGTGGAGCTACGGCTCGTCCCAACGGGTCCGAATCCATTGCACCATTGAGGTTTTGTTGACCATACTTAATGTTATATGTGTTTGTAGTATATGTTGTTTGTTCAAAAAGCCAAAAAGAGTACTAGTAGTACAAAGATATTATTATAACGGGATTTATTCATAGATACATATTTTTCTGATTTTTTTTATCGATCATTATTTACTTTGTAATGATGATGACTTCAATGGTTAATACTAATTATATATAATTGTGGTCATCGAATTAGTGTTGTGAACATTATATCATGACTTGCATGTCTCTACGTGTCTAAATTAAATGTTTATACATTTGCTTTTTTCTTCTTTTGTATGTTACGTGTTAGACTAATTAATTATTAATGTAAAATGCAGCAACTAAAAATGATCTATAAAAAGGGAAGATGATTTGCATATTATTGGGATTATTACACGCTTCATCAAATGAACATAATACAAAATAATTTTAGTAGTTTAAAATAAAATGATTTATGAAGTAATTTTGGCAATGTATAAATTACATTCCACGTCAAGAATATAATCATGATTCATTTCTAACAAGAATGTTTTTTATCCTTAGCTTAAAATTGTCATGGCTCATGAATATTATGTTTTGCATAATTTTAGTTTCTTAATTTTACAACGTTTACTTATTGATAGATAATATTATATAACTAAAGGGGTGTAACTTTTGAATATTATAAAGTACATAAAATGTGGTAATAAAGAAAGCAAGTAGATTATTAAATGAAGGTGATCATGTATATTAGTAGCACTAAAATATATGTATCATCTCCTTAGATTCAGCAACGACGACTGAGTGAATGTGACGGCACGGCGTCTCCACGTTTTCATAAACAAACTGTATATATAAATACTTGTATTAGTACTTTTTTTTGTTTTGTTATCATTTAGGTCAATAGTCATAAAATAAAATTTTGTTTGTTTTCCATTCATTACATTTTGCACAGATTCGGGGAAAAAATATATAAAAAATGTATATCATATGCTAAGTATGTGATGAATGCTTGTCATGTAGGAAAAGGAAAGAAAAAAAAGAAGAATTTTATAAGCCACTAGTTGAAGTAAAAGATACTACTCGACTACTCGTAATTGGCAATCGTATATCAAGATCCGAAATTGACAAAAGAATATTGATTTCTTAAAGCTATCATATATATAGGGATTTGTACTATCATTAAACATAGGGATTTGTTTTGAAAAGTTCTGATTATTATTATTCCTTTTGTTACTCAAGTTCTCAAAGTCCATTTTCACCAAACTATCATAGGGATTTGTACTATTGTTGAGAAGAAAAAGAGAGATAGCTTTGACATCTAACTATTACTATTGCTGAGAAGAAAGAAAAAAATGATATTGAAAATGACTTGACGTTTGTTGAACATTAGTAATATAAATGTAGTTTCAGGTTTAATGCGAACTTACTTGAATTTCGATAGAACACTAGATAATGGCTTATTGCAAAGAATTTTCTGATAACAAATGAATCTACTTAAACTTTGTATATACCGTGACTAACTAAGTATCATGATAATTCTGTTGTTATTCTGATATAAAAAAAACGTCCCATCTAAATGAAAAATCGGTAATAATTGTTCCGAAAAACTACTGAACCTTTACTACACAAAATTTATATTGAATGAAAATGTTTTTCAACTATTTGTGGCCTATCAAGTATCATGGTTGAAGTGGTATGTCAACATGGTTGTTATGACTTGTTTGTAGAGGATAGATGTTCTTTTGCCATTATTGACTTTCATAGTGAAAGGTTGAGTGGGCAACATAACTAAGTGGACATAAACCCCTTTCTACATTCTTATTATTGATTGCTCTTTTACTGTACCTACATATGATTATTACTCTATCACAGCCCATATAAAAGTAAAGGTACATATAAATAAATGATAGAAACAAAAAAAAATATGAAGTTTCAATTCAAACAAGTGTCTGATGAACCATTTTAACACATTTTTATCTGGAGTTTTTCTAGGTTTTGTGATAAATTTTCTTCAGTTATAAGTCGTACAATTTATCATTTGTAGCTTTATATGGTTTGGTTGAGATAATCATTATTAGGGGTCCATTAGGACCAATGACTAATTAGTGCCTTAGTGTGTAATTAGTGCCTTAGTGGGTCCTATAAGACTATGATTCTGGAAGCCCAACATCCACGGTCCCATTAAATGGAGTGACTCGATTAGACATTAGAGCAGTAGGAAGCAGCGAGCTATTGGGCTGACTGATAGCCCATTACTCATGACCCGAGGGCCAAACTTGATAAAAGAAAAAAGGGCTAAACTGCTGTTGCAAATTATTGTTTGTAACTGCTAACAACGCGCTGGTTTACATGAAAATAATTTATCTTATCTTTATAGTGTGAGGTTCTTTTCAGAACCAAATAAATGTACAGAACTGCGAGAACCAATCAAAACCATTAAAATATTATATCAATGGATGAGATAATATGTGCCATTTATGTCACTAAAAGAAAGATTAAGGCAACTTTTGTAAATAGGTGAGGGGCAATAAAGGAATTTCATATATTTTTCTTTCATAAACTGTCTCTCACATTTAGGTTGTAACTGCAAGCAACTTATCTTCTTATACATTCAACTTTTACCCTAACGCCGCCCCTTCCAGCTTTTGATCTCAACTACCAAAAAAAGAAAAAATTCTGGCGACGTGCGAGCAATTTTGGTAACCCGTAATAAAAAGGTAACGATTTTTTAATGGCTTACATCTTATGTTGTTTATTTATTTAATTGGCTTTCTGACCTATATGATCATCATTGTCCATATGAAATCTTTAAATGTTGATATCAGTGTTTCGTCATTGATTTGATCGCATTGTATTAATATTCAATCAAAACAATAAATGAATTAAAAAATACGAAATTAATTTAAGATCTATCATCACATGCACTTCGATTATATATTGAAATATATTATATATTATGCCTTTGAAAATATTACGTCTAAAATTGATTTTGATTATATATGGTGCTTGTAACTGTTTTCAATTTGTTTGTGTCTTAAAATTGATTTCGATTACATATTACTTTGAAAATATTATTTCAGAATATAGTTACCAGTTTAAAGAGTAAATGCACATGTATAAAGGATAAAATGAACAT
>BQNB010014178.1:2909-72246 GCA_026074375.1 Tanacetum coccineum | reverse complement strand
AGAAGAACACGGGGGCTAGTTCGTCTGGTCATGCTGACAAGAAGCCAGACGCATCAGGTCGCGTCTTTGGGATGACTCATAATCAGGCTGCTATTTATCATGGTTCCCTACCGGGAAAATCTATGAAAATCATTTCTGCTTTAGAAGCACGTACTCTATTATCTCACGGCTGTGAAGGTTTCCTAGCTAATATTCATGATACGACTTCAGATGTTTCTTCTATTCATGATCAGCCAATTGTTTCCGAATTTCAAGACGTATTTCCAGAAGAACTTCCAGGAATTCCACCCATTCGCGATGTGGAATTCAACATTGAGCTCATTCCAGGAGCAGAGCCAATCTCCAAGGCTCCTTATCGCATGGCTCCGATTGAGTTGAAAGAGTTGAAGGATCAGTTGCAAGAGTTATTGGAGCGAGGTTTTATCCGCCCAAGTGTATCGCCATGGGGTGCACCAGTTTTGTTCGTCAAGAAAAAGGACGGTAGCATGAGATTGTGTATCGACTACCGTGAATTAAACAAGATCACTATCCGTAATCGTTATCCCCTCCCCCGTATTGACGATTTATTCGATCAGCTTCAGGGTGCTAAACATTTCTCCAAGATAGATTTAAGATCCGGTTACCATCAGTTACGAGTGAAAGAGCAGGATATTTCCAAGACTGCTTTTCGTACACGTTATGGCCACTATGAATTTCTGGTTATGCCTTTTGGTCTCACGAATGCTCCAGCAGTGTTTATGGACTTGATGAACCGAATCTTTCATGAATTCTTAGACAAGTTCGTCATCGTATTCATCGATGATATTCTGGTTTTTTCTAAATCTAAAGAGGAACATGAGGACCATCTTCGCACTGTTTTACAGATCTTACGACAAGAGAAACTATATGCCAAGTTTTCCAAGTGCGAATTTTGGTTGAGTAGAGTGGCTTTTCTGGGTCACATAGTTTCATCAGAAGGGATTACCATGGATCCGGCGAAGGTTGAGGCTATCACTAAGTGGCCAAGACCGACGTCCGTGACTGAAGTAAGGAGTTTTCTCGGATTAGCAGGCTATTATCGCAGATTTGTAGATGGGTTTTCACGACTGGCCTTACCCTTGACTAAGCTCATGCGAAAGGGTGAGAAGTTTGTTTGGAACGACGAGCGAGAGAAGAGCTTTGAAGAGCTTAAGCAGCGTTTAGTCTCCGCACCTATTCTTACTCTCCCATCCGGTTCAGGTGGATTTCAGATTTATAGTGATGCTTCAAAGAAAGGTCTGGGTTGTGTACTCATGCAGCATGGGAAAGTGATTGCCTATGCATCACGACAGCTAAAACCTTATGAGGTGAACTATCCTACCCATGACCTAGAATTAGCAGCTGTTGTCTTCGCTCTTAAAATCTGGAGACACTACCTTTATGGCGAATCATGTGACATTTTCACCGATCATAAAAGTCTCAAGTATATTTTCACTCAGCGAGAATTAAATATGAGACAGAGACGTTGGTTAGAGTTACTAAAGGATTATGACACCAACATTCAGTATCATCCGGGGAAAGCAAATGTGGTGGCTGACGCGTTAAGTAGGAAATCAGGTATGATAGCTGGCATCAAAGTAGAAGAAGAGATTATACGTGATCTGGAACGTTTGGACATAGAGTTATGTGTTCGTGGACAGAATGGTTTCTGGGCTAGTCTGAGGGTTGAGCCTAACTTAATTTCTCAGATTAAGGCAGCTCAAAAGGACGATGGTGAAATCTGGGCAATCATTCAGAATTTAGACAAGCAGACCGAGTTTCATGTTGATAGTGATGGCATTCTATGGCAGGGCACTAAGTTATGTGTACCAGAAGATCCTGCACTTCGAGAGGTTTTGATGACCGAAGCTCATAGTTCTCCTTTTTCTATTCATCCGGGTTCGACGAAGATGTATCATGATCTCAAGCAACACTTCTGGTGGAGTGGTATGAAACGAGATGTAGCAACATTCGTATCAAAGTGTTTAGTCTGTCAGCAAGTTAAGATAACATGTTGTTAGTTACTATGGGAGTCGGGATTACTGGGGGGGATGAAAATTGGAAGTACGCCTTAACTCAATGTGGAAGTTAGTCAGAATGGTGCTATTTTGTTGCATTTTCCGGATAATCCAATTCGAGTCAGGGACTAAAAACATTGTTAAGTATTAGTGGGATGGGCCTCTGGCCTTGTACTTCGTGGTTGCATGGGTCAACGGTTTTAGTGATTGGTTATGGGCATGTACTTTTCGTGTTTAGCATGTCAGGGAAAAAATTCACAGATTTTTAGGTCGGTTAATGGGTATTTGCCTTTCCCAGGACATATTTGAGTTGTTTGGAGGGTTTTGATGTGATTTGGATTTGTTGATAAAATGTTTAAGCTTGTATGTTAGGTTCAGGCATTAGTTTTTTTCATGCGAAAGTATTGTTTTGTACAACTCACAGTAAATCGGTGTTAACCTTTGGATTTTTTTGAAATGGGAATTGAATATGTCAAGAGTGTGGAGAGCGTCCGTCTGGAAAAAAAACCTATATTTTCTTTACCCAACATGTGTTGTAAAAGTATTAATATCTAAGAGCAATCATATTTTTTCAGGTCATTCAGAAGGAATGATGTTAAAAGGTTAGGGGCTAAAAGTGGGACTAGATGGGGGGGGGAACCTAATAGGCAGTTGGCGAATCATTTTTAGTTAAATCTAGGGGGGGAGACCTTCGGTAGATTTAATTTGTTTATCGGGGTAATAATGATTTGTTTTATTTGTTTTTGCGCTGTTAAGATATGTATAAATGTTTGGCATGTCATGGGGGGACAGGTTGGCTGAACTGCCTTCTTTTTACCATTATTTGCCAAGATGCCTTTAGGAATTGTTTGATTGTGTTTAGGCTATTATTTGTACCAAGCGTTTTTTCAACCCAATTTCATTTAAACTTCAATTCCCCCCCCCCCCTCAATATTAAAACCCTCTCTTCTCACCCGTTTACACTACAGTAGATATGCAAACGTTATATCGGGTCCTCATAGTTAGGAGCTTCGTAGTTAGGGTTGTGTTCTAGTGCGCTCTTAATTTTTCATGTCCGACATACTTTGTTTTAATAAGGTGATTACGATTTAATTGTGTCACAAGAGACTTTGTCCACTAGCATGTTTATCGGCATCCAAGAGTGATCGGATAGGTGGTTTGCGTGTTTAAACTGTGGTTGAAAAAAGAGGTTCAACCTGGCATCACTAGTATTGAAATCTAGGGTTGTGGCGTCGCTAGGGTGTTTTTCTAGGGTAAAGTTGTACATTGTTGTTGTGCTGATGATGTAATGAATGGCATGAGATGTAGATAAGTTGTAATTTGAATAATTACACTGATTTGTGTGGTCGATTGAGGTGTTAAAATCGGATAAAATAAAAATCGAGAAGATGGTGTGTAACCGGCGTTGTACTCTGGTAGCTCGGTTAGTGTTGTCTAAACTTGGATAGACTCTTGTTATTTCAATTGTGATCTTGAGATGATAATCTGATGGATAGAACTGCAGTATATGACTTGTTTGTTAACTTCAATGTTGGTCGACTTTAGATCAGATATGTAACGCAGATTTCTGTGTGTGGAAAACTCCGAGAGGAGAAGCAGCGCGCACTATTTTGAAGATTCACGCTCTAATGTTTGTACTCACATTGTGTTACTAAGGATAGCTAGTGGTGATCGATTGTACCTTGGAGGGAGTCAGTCGTGATATTGTGCATGTAGTGAGATTGTTATAGTTACTATGTTTTAGACATATGCTTCTCTTAGCTTGTGCATTCACTTTAGATTTTGTAACCTTTCATTAGGATAATTAGGGTTTAGGGTTGTATATACGAATTCTAGAGAGTGTTTAATCACGCCCTTATTTTTGATATGTAAACTCATCGCTCTCAAGTTAGCTGACATGTGATATTGCTAGTGTCCATGTAATTATCAGTTTGTTTAAAATGTTATTAAGATGTTGATCCCTCCCTTGACAATATTATAGTGATGTTTGCTATTTGACATATATGACAGTTAGGATTTCCCTATCGGATAGGTTGCTCCCGTCGTCAGGAATCTCAATTTAACATTTGTTACGTTGATGCCCTGAACCTATGTGTCCGCGATATCTACTTACGCTCACTCTCAGTTCGGTAAGGTCGGGGATAGCGAGTGTAGTGAAGTATGTCCAGAGCGTCGTGTAATAGGAATATATGACTGTGTCTGAGTGTGCTAAAGAGAAAGGTGCTTTAGATTGGTTTTAGCGTGTAGTACTCATGTGTGAGGTCAGACTGTATAGGATCTGAGAAGTATGATTGAGCGATTGGGGAGGAGTTATTCGTAGGGCTGACAGCGTAGTTGAGATATCGCCTTCTGAGACGGTGTGAGAAAGTATGATGCAACACGTCTACGTTCTTAATTAGTGGACCAGATAGAGATATTCTACGCTCTAGACTGGTTGTGTGTAGAGATGAATATGTCATGTAATATATTATTGTGTGATGACGCGAGTACCACTCGAGATATGGTCTGTCATGTTCAGTAGCACGCGCATTGTTCACTTCGAGTCGGTCTATCTAAGCATCAAATGTGCTGACATAGTAAGTTCTATTGAGAAGTCTCGATCTTCGCCAGCTGCGAGTGTATTCAAGAATGTTGTTAGTCGGGAGTTCCGTATAGTGTGTTAGATGATTGTAGTAAGAGGACTCATTATGCCAGCGCGCTATACGCACTTTTCAGTATTCATACCAGCGCGTGAAGAGTCACAGATAATTAGAGTGAAGTGTTGACGACTGTGTTATCTAACGAACGTGTGCCTTTTGTAAGTGCCGTATGGTGAGATCTCTAACTCACGAAACTAGATTGCTACTTCGTAAGGAACGTCAAGTAGAAGAAGAGTTTAGATTCTGTAGATCTGGAACTCTTTGTCTGGACATTGAGATTGCTGGAATGTGTTGTTTGGAACACGAATGGAATGGTTTTCTGCAGCGTAGTAAACGTGAGTGTGTGTTGCTGCGCTTTATATAGAGCTATATTTAACTATAACTTTATCTTGCCAGGCTGTCGAATGGTGTTATCATGAGCCCAAAACTGAAAACTGAGCTTCACTCAGAATTAGGTGCTCTTAGAGTGTGTGAAATGACTGGGCATATCTGTTCGTGAGAAATTTAGAGCGAAGCATGTATCGCTAGAAGTTTGTGGTTGATATTGATAGCATTCTATGGCAGTAGGTACTAAGTTATGGTGTAACCAGTAGATAGTGTCCCTGGCCCTTGGAGGAGGAAGATCGCGAAGAGAGAGAAGATCGAAAAACACTTTTACCGCTATGTATATTTGCAAGCTACATATGTATACTGCGTCTGTATGCTGATTGTAGCACTCAGCCAAGAGAGAGTAGTAGTCTAGATCGTCATGATGAGAAGAGAAGTGAAATGTAGCTCAGCAAAAATACACAGTTACAGAAAAAGAACTTATGGTTGTAGTCTTTGCATTAGATAAATTCCGACCGTATCTGATCTTATCTAAAACTATTATCTACATCAATCACTCCACTTTAAGACACCTCTTCAAAAAGCAAGATGTTAAACCACGTCTTATATGTTGGATGTTACTATTGCAAGAATTTGATATCGAAATAAAAGACAAAAAGGTACATAAAATGTTGTCGCTGACCACTTATCTCAGATTAAAAATGATGAGACAAGTGACAACGAGGAAATCGACGATAACTTTCCTGGCAAAACTCTTATGGAAATTAGCACCAGAGACATACCATGGTTCGCAGACTTTGCAAACTATTTGGTATGTAATATTATGCCTAAGGGAATGACGTACCAATAGAAAAACAAATTCCTTTCTGACCTTAAAAACTATTTTTGGGAAGATCTTTATCTTTTCAAAGTATGTTCAGACGGTATGATTAGACGATGTGTCTCTAGACTAGAAACTCATACCATATTAGATTAATGTCACCATGGACCCACCGGTGGACATTATGGACCTACCACCACTGTTAAAAAAGTCTTAGACTCAGGCTTTTATTGGCCAACAATCATCAAAGAAGCTCATACTCTCGTTCGCCTTTGCGAAGCATGTCAAAAAACTGGAAACATATCCAAACGTAATGAAATGCCCTTAAACAACATTCAAGTATGCGAAGTTTTTGACATATGGGGTATTGACTTCATGGGACCATTTCCAAAATCATATAAACTCGAGTATATATTAGTTGTTGTCGACTTTGTATCTAAATAGGCCGAAGCTCAAGCTTTACCAACTAACAATGCCAGAGTTATTATATCATTTTTGAAAAAACTATTTTGCCGTTTAGGTATAGTCCCTCAGTTTTATATGACCATTTGAAAATCTTGAACGCGTGGGTGAGGTTTTCTTATCGTATTGGCGTACCATCCCCAACTCTCTCATGTTCACAACGTATTTCACAGATCCATTTTACTCATGGTTACAAGTATAATCACTCCAAACGTTGTCCCTCGTATCCATTTGGTCAGATCCTTGAAATTTATCTTACACGGAAAGAACCTGAGTCATTCTAGACCGTTACAAGTCAAGTCATGAGGAAAAATATATTCCTTACGTTAAAATCCTTTAGTAGGAATCATCAGAGACGTGAAGCCACTTGGGAAACCGAGGAGTCTATACGGACTTCCTATCCTCATTTTCTTCCATGATCTGGTATGTTCTTTTTCAGTCGCATCATGTTTCTAATTCGAGGACGAATTATTCTTTTAAGAGGGGAAGAGTTGTAAAACCCACATGAAAATACCATGAAATTTAAATTTTTTTTTATAAGCAATGAAAATTGACAAGTAAACCTATGAATATATTATCATGACAAGTTAACGCACGAAAATAAAATTTACGTATCATGAATACACGAACACGCGAAATATGACATAAAATAAAAACTACATAATAGCTACTTATGGGCTTATGAAATTTCGGCTAATCACAAGAAAAAGAAAAGGCCCATGTTCAATTTTTAAAACCCAAGCCCAAGGTCCTAAGTATAACTCCAGGGAACTAGATTTTCATCTCATTTAATTTGTTACAAAAAAAAAAAATTAAGAAACCCTAAATAAATTCTATAAGCCGGCGGCACCTCAAGGCAAGAAGGAAGAAATTTTCGATCTCTGTTCGTGGAATCATCGTGTTTTCTATCTCTATTCCATCCTCGATCTATTCCTGTAATTGGTAAACCATGAAAACCCTTTCATTTTTTTTATAAATTATTATGCATGCATGAAAATAAATCTCAAGAATTAATAAGAAGTAAACTATGATATGAAAAATAATTTAAATCGATTCGTGTGTCGGTGTTGTGTGGTTCGCGAGTCGAAAGAAAACAAGCCGAGACCCCTATGGGGCTCGGCATATATATACATGTTGACATAGGTTACTTTTCGTTGGGCTATAACCGAACCAAGACCAAGCCGAGTACCTCTAGAGTACTCGGCACCTACCATGTTTATTTTGGATCATGTCGCGTGCGTGTTCGAACCAAGGCCAAGCCGAGACCCCAAGGGGTACTCGGTACACATATGTTGTTTGGGATTGATGTCCGAGTAACCTTAGACCAAGAGAACCAAGCCGAGACCCTATGGGGCTCGGCATACCTTCCTTTTTGTGTAACAAGGGCTCGGTTTACATAAGGGCTTATGATATTCATTGTTTTCGGCTTAAATAAAAATGGGATTATAAAACTTCAATGATTTTCGGTTCATATAAGGACTTATGGCTTAAATGATTTTCGGTTCATATAGGGACTAATTGGCTTAAATATTTTCGGGTTACATGGGGGCTTATGGCTTAATAACTTCCGGCTTATATATGGACTCATGGCCTATTGATTTTCGGTCATATATGGGCTTATGGGTTAATGATTTTCGGATAATATGTGGGCTTATGAGTTAATCAAATTTGGGCTTATGGTTGTTGTTGCATGGACCGTGTAGCCCAAGGGACCAACCGAGGCCCAATGGGCTCGGCAAGTCATGTGTGTGGAGTTGTCGTATGTGTGTGAGGCCCAAGACCAAGCCGAGGCCCAATGGGCTCGGCAACATATCATTACCCTAAGTGCCTTTAAAACCAAAACCCTAACTTATAAAATTCATTTTTACACCTAAACACTTTTAAGTTATGACAAATCGACCCCTAATTTTATTGAATGACATTTTGGACCCTTAAACTTTAATTGATTATAGTTTTACCCTTGAAATCATGAAAATGACATTATGTCCCCATTATAATTAATTGCCAATTGTAACAAAAGTATATTAAATAACATGATTTATCTAACTTTATAAAAATAGACTATTATCAATCCAAGACACGGATATGGAAACCTGCTATTTTTTAGAAAAGTTTACTAATTCATGGAAACCTGCTATTTTAGAAAGTTACTTTTATGGAAACCCTGCTATTTTTAGAAAGTTTTACTAATTATGGAAACCTGCTATTTTATGGAAAGCTGCTATTTATAGAAACCGCTAGTATTTGGAAATTTACTAATAATAGACAGTTACAACTTTTAGAATACCAAGTATAACAAGATACAAAATCATGTATCAACAATCCAAGAAAACATACAAGTATAACAAACAAGGAAATTACCAAAATAGAAAGCGCTAAAATGGAAGTTACTAAAAATAGAAATTAAACTAAATCATTCACAAGTAACGTATAATACAAGCTCTTTGTCATGTAAGCAACCGTGAAGACGGCGTAATATCTTCCTGTTTCTCCCTTTCACTACTTCATTTTGTCCAGGACGGATATTCCTCCTTTCAGTAAGGACATTCCTTCTTATTCAATGAAATCATTTCCCAGAACTGCTATGCTTCCCCATTCCCTATGTTTTCCAAGATATATTCATGTTTTATTCATGTCCCACTGCCCGAGCTATATATATATGCATGACCATGATTTATGTGACTTACCACCTAGTTATGGAGGTACCATGACCATGACACTTGATGAGGCACCTGTTTCTGACCTCTTTCCGCGTTGAGAGTGATTTCACAACTCGCGTCCCCTTTTCATGATACTTTATCTCATGTCTGGCCATTTTTTATTTTTTTAAAATATTCGTGCGTATGGGTGCATCCTAGTTTAACATGTTTATAACGTTTCATGTGATATGTTGTGTGTGCACTACATCCCATCACATTGGATTTGATCCCGTACCACCCATTTTTATTATAAGAGGTCACCCCTCTAGTACATGTTGAGGCATCCCCTCTACTTTATGCATGTATGCACGTTATTATTGTGTATGATTATATGAGCTCGTGGGCAAACCCTTATTGCTATGTTATGCTACCTATGACATTCCATTATACTGTTACATCTTAACAACCATGTTTTACATGTTCATTTCTATTCTTCATGACATATTTCTCCAGGTTCCTCATGACACTCATGAATCTTTCCGCTGCTTTATATTCCTTATCCAGGACTTATGTTTATTATTTCATTATCATTATATCCGTTCACTGAGCGTTATGCTCAGCCGTATTCTTTTCATGTTTCTTACGGCAGGTAACTAGAGGGAGTTGGGCATGAGAGATTGTGCTTAGGAAGAGACCCTTTAGCTTCCACTCTATTATCATTGACTCTTGCAGACTTATGTTTTGGACACATGTTTTGTCCTTCAAACTTCCTTTACGTTTATGCATGTTAAACTTCATAATGGGAGCCGATGTTTGTTTCCGGCTTTCCACCTTGTTACGTTATCAGTTATGTTTTATGCCTTTTATGCTTTGATATGACGCCATGATTATGAAGTGATGCCTTTCATCAGAGAGGGGTGTTACAATTATGGTATCAGAGCCAAGGTTTCGACCTGTAGGCTCTAAAACTTGACCTGTGAGGATTGGGTAGATATTAGGTTCCTTCAGAATCGACGTTCCTTCATTCATGTTTTGACCGTTTTAACCGCTTAACCTTTAAAATATTTTTTTTGTTATTTGTAAATGCCAGATGGTGAACACACGTACAGATGCTGAACTCGCTGCGGCTGTTCAGGCAGCCGTAGATGCCATGCTCCCACAGATTCGCGAGCAGGTTCGCGAAGAGTACCGCACTGGTGCTGTACCTTCGGGTAGTAATCCTCCACCAGTCACTATTCATACTTGGCTTGAGCGCTTCAATAAGCAGAAACCCCGTTCGTTCGAGAAGGCAGTAGCCCCTGTTGATGCTGAGAATTGGATCTCCCATATGGAGAAGATCTTCGACGTGATGGATTGTAATGATGCTTTTAAGACCAGATTGGCTGTGTATAAGTTCGAGGGCGACGCGTTGGCTTGGTGGAAGGCCTATAAGCAGGCCAAAGGAGGAGATGCGTGGGTCCTTACTTTGACTTGGGCAGCTTTCAAAGAGCTGTTCTTTCTTCAGTTTTTCCCTCGAGCCGAGCAAGAGCGCTTGAAGAGGGAGTACCATTCCATCCGCCACGCAACTTAGAAATCCTTCGTGACAGGGATGACTATGATAGGTCCGAACGTTCAGACAAGAGGCATAAGAGTGGAGACCGATATCAGTCGGCCACTCAGCAGAATAGTTACCGGGGTCATGATCAGAAAAATGACCGTCAAGGGTCTGACAGGCAGGGCGGTGGTGGTAACTACCGTAACAACAATAACAACAACTACTCTCGTGACAACAACAGGAATTCTGGTGCTGGACGCGACCAAAGGAACAGAGGTCAGCAATCCCACCGATCTACCAACTCGGGTAAATCATTTGAAATAACAAGTTTATTCTCTATATGTCTCAAAGTTGCCAAAAATTGATTCGTCTGATAGCACACACTTATATAGCAACCCTAATACAGATCCTAACCGAATGCCCTTGACCAAGGCAAAAGGAGACGTAGACACCCAGGAGAGTGTCGTCGTGCTGCTGGTATTGTTTTAAAAATGCGGCAGACTGGCATTTCAGCGGGACTGCAAGTAGAACACTGGTGTAGTTCGTCTGGTCATGGTGACAAGAAGCAGACGCTTCAGGCCGTGTCTTTGCACATATCAGGATCAGGCCGCCAATACTTCAGGTACCATCACTTGGTGCTTAATTATCTTCGACGTGCAGTATTTGTTTTATTTGATAAGGGGTGCGACACATTTGTGATATCTACCCAAGTTTGGCCTCATGTTGTACTATGACACCTATATACTTGTCATGTATTATGTATATCCACGCCCATGAAAGATCCGCACGTATGACCCATGTATTAGAGTCTTCTCTACAGTTTGATGACAAGATTCGTTCAGTTAATGCACTTCCCTTGGATATGTGTGAATTTGACATAATTCTGGGTATAGACTGGTTAGCAGCACACCGTGCTACGATTGACTGTCATTCCCGTCGTGTTATATTCGGCGATATTCATGCTCCTGAATTTATTTATCCCCCCATTTTTGGTTTCCTTCGGCGAACAATCTATGAAGATCATTTCGCTTTAAAAGCACGTACCTTACTATCGCAAGGCTGTGAAGTTTTTCTGGCTTACCATTATGACGACCTTCTGACGTTTCTTCTATTCATGATCAGCCGATTGTTTCTGAATTTCAGGACGTATTTCCGGAAGAACTTCCAGGAATACCTCCTATTCGCGATGTTGAGTTTAACATTGAGCTTATTCCCGGAGCTGAGCCTATCTCAAAAGCTCCTTATCGCATGGCACCGATTGAGTTAAAAGAGTTGAAGGATCAGTTACAGGAGTTGTTGGAGCGAGGTTTTATTCGCCCGAGTGTATCGCCATGGGGTAACAACCGGTTTTGTTTGTCAAGAAAGGACGGTAGCATGAGATTATGTATGGACTACCGTGAATTGAACAAAGACCCATTACGTAATCGTTATCCACCTTCACGTATCGATGATTTATTTGTTCAGCTTCAGGGCGCTAAAACATTTTTCCAATGACTTGATTTACGATCTGGTTACCATCAGTTGCGAGTGAAAGAGCAGGACATTTCCAATACTGCTTTTCGCACACGTTATGGTCATTATGAATTCTTGGTTATGCCTTTTGGTCTCACGAATGCTCCAGCTGTATTTATGGACTTGATGAACCGAGTTTTTCATGAATTCTTGGACAAGTTCGTCATCGTGTTCATTGATGATATTCTGGTCTTCTCTAAGTCTAAAGAGGAACACGAGGAGCATCTCCGCACTGTTCTACAGATTTTACGACAGGAGAAAATTATATGCCCAAGTTTCAGTGCCGAATTTTGGTTGAGTAAGGTGGCATTTCTGGGTCACATTGTTTCAGCAGAAGGAATTACTATGGATCCGGCGAAGGTTGAGGCTATCACCAAATGGCCAAGACCGACGTCTGTGACCGAAGTACGGAGTTTTCTTGGATTAGCAGGTTATTACCGCAGATTCGTAGAGGTTTCTCTATGATTAGCCTTACCCTTAACCAAGCTTATGCGAAAAGGTGAGAAGTTTGTATGGAATGAAGAGCGAGAAAAGAGCTTTGAAGACTTAAGCAACGTTTGGTTTCCTCGCCTATTTCTTACTCTTCCATTTCTTGTCAGGTGGATTCCAGATTTACAGTGATGCTTCTAAGAAGGGTCTTGGGTGTGTACTCATGCAGCATGGGAAAGTGATTGCCTATGCCTCACGACAACTAAAGCCCTATGAGGTTAACTATCCTACTCATGATCTGGAGTTAGCAGCCGTTGTCTTCGCTCTCAAAATTTGGAGACACTACCTTTATGGCGAGTCGTGTGATATTTTTACCGATCATAAGAGCCTTAAATATATCTTCACGCAACGAGAATTAAATATGAGACAGAGGCGTTGGTTGGAGTTATTGAAGGATTATGACACCAACATTCAGTACCATCCGGGTAAAGCGAATGTAGTGGCTGATGCTTTGAGTAGGAAGTCGGGAATGATAGCTGGCATCAAGGTGGAAGAAGAGATTATTCGTGACCTTGAGCGTTTGGATATCGAGTTATGTGTTCGTGGACAGAATGGTTTCTGGGCTAGTCTGAGGGTTGAGCCTAACCTAATTTCTCAGATTAAGGCAGCTCAGAAGGATGACGGAGAAATCTGGGCAATTATTCAGAATATTGATCAGCAGACCGAGTTTCGCGTTGATGACGATGGCATTTTATGGCAGGGTACTAAATTATGCGTACCAGAGGATCCTACACTTCGGGAAGCCTTGATGACTGAGGCTCATAGTTCTCCATTTTCGATTCATCCAGGTTCGACGAAGATGTACCACGATCTCAAGCAACACTTTTGGTGGAGTGGTATGAAGCGCGATGTGGCTACGTTTGTGTCAAAGTGTTTAACATGTCAGCAGGTTAAGATTGAACACCAACGTGCAAGTGGGCTATTGCAACCGTTAGAGATTCCTGTTTGGAAGTGGGACGAAATATCCATGGAATTTGATCCGGGTTTACCACCGGACTCAGAGGAAGCACGATTGCTAAACTGGGTGGTTGTAGACGCTTGACTTAAATCAGCACATTTTCTTCCTATCGTAAGGATTACCCCGTTAGTAAAAATTAGCAGAAATGTTCAACAAGAAAATAGTTCGAATACACGGTACTCCATCACGATCGTGTAGATAGAGATCCGTTTCACGTCTCGTTTTGGAAAGTTTACCAGCAAGCTTGGGGAACCAGGTCAAGTTTAGTACAGCTTTTCATCCTGAGACCGACGGACAGTCGGAGCGTACGATTCAAACATTAGAGGATATGTTACGTTCATGTGCTTTAGAATGGGCAGGAAATTGGGATGACTATATATGTCTAGTGGAGTTTGCCTACAATAACAGTTGGCATGCGAGCATTAAATGCGCTCCTTTCGAGATGTTGTATGGTAGGAAATGTCTGTGTCCTATTTTTAGGATCGGTCCGGTGAACGTATTCTTGAGGGTCCGGAGATGATTGAGGTGACTAATGAAAAGGTCGCCGTCGCCAGGGAAAAGCTTAAGGAAGCTCAGACTCGTCAGAAGAGTTACGCCGACAGGCATCGCAGAGCGTTAGAGTTCCAGCCGGGTTGACATGTTTTCTTGAAAGTATCACCTACACGTGGGAGTCAGGCGTTTTGGTATCAAGGGCAAGCTTAGTCCTCGTTTCATAGGACCGTTTGAGATTCTTGATCGCGTTGGTGAGGTTTCCTATCGTTTGGCGTTACCTCCTCAGCTATCTCATGTTCACAATGTGTTTCATGTATCATTACTCAAAGGTTACAAGTATCATCCTCTTCACGTTGTCTCTTATCCATTCGATCAGATCCGTGAGGATTTATCTTACACGAGAGACTGAGTTATTATAGAGTAGGTGCCTCGTTCCACGACCTTTTACTGCTTTATTTATTTATCGTTCATAGTGTCTGTCTTCTGCTTCTATCTCATTCTGTCTGTTTTATTTCATGTCATTTAATTTCTATTAATTATAATATGATTTTATTTTAATAAAAGTGTACATGTTTCCCTACAATTTTAAAACAGATTCCGTGTAACAGAATTAAAAACACTTTTGTTAAATCGGATTAATTATTATTAACAGATTTTATATTTATAAACTGTTTTCTGTCGAAACCAAGATTAAGTTTCTTTGGAAATCAGTTTTAATTAAACAGAATTTTAATTTACAGATTTGGAATTACAGATCTATAACGATTTTTAAAAGCAGTTATTCAGATCAGTTTATTTTGAAACCAAGATTGAGTTTCTTTGAAGCAGATCTGGTACATGGTTATAGAAATCAGGATTAAATTTCTTGGATACCGGTTTATAACTGTTTATTTAATTGTTTGTGTGTGATCTTTTAGATGTTCAGATCAGTTTATTTTGAAACCAAGATTGAGTTTCTATTAAATTGATCTATTTGATTCATTGAAACCAATTTGAGTTTTCTTGAATCGGATTTGATACAAGTTTAAATAAATCAAGTTGAGTTTATTAGATACCAAATTATTTTAACAGTTCTTAACTGTTTTGTATTGACAAGTTTACTAATGGTAACACGAGTGTAACCCTAGTGAATCTTGTAAATGTAATTGGTGCGTCAGTTACTGACATGGTTGCAAATCATGACGAATTTAGATTCATTAAAACCAAGTGGATTTTCTTTGAAACAAATCTCTTAAAACATAAGTTGTTATTTTATTAGATAACTGTAACATGTTCAATGAAATCAAAAAGAGTTTATTTGAAACAAGATATTGATAATTATACAAGTTATTATTAAATATCAGATTATATACATCATTTTTACTAAATTAGTGGAAGTGTTTGTTTGACTTGTCTAGTTTATTTTAAACCGAGTCGAGTTTAATTATTAACTAGATATAATTCTTGAAATTTTGAAGTTTAAAAGTATATATGTAGAAACCTTGTTGAGTTTCTTTAGAAGAATGGATCTACTGAAACCTTGTTGAGTTTCTTTAGATGAATGGATCTACTGAAACCTTGTTGAGTTTCAGTATAGAAATAGATCATGTAAAATAGATCTATTAAGATCTTTTTAATGAAAATTGACAACATCATATTACATATGTGTTTTTGTTAAAACATTATGTAATAGGTGATATTGTTTAATTGTTTTAATCGAAAGACTTCTTTTAAAACGGTTTTGTATAACGGATCTTACAAAACATTAGTGTTTTAAACAAAAGATGAATTAAAATCATTTTGTTAAGAAACACTTGTGATTAAGCATGTTGTTAATAGTACTAAAATTAGTTTCAAACTAATCATGGGACCTTATATTAACATTTGGAATGTCACGAGTAACATCAAAGGATCTGCTCCCGAACTTGTTAAAAGGGAGACCGATACTCGAGTTACGTGTACGGTAGATGCTTTGAAGCATTCAGAAACCTTATGTGTCATAACTATGCGTTATATGGTCTGAATGACATGAAAACTGAGGCCATGAGGGAATCCAACCTTAGATAATGGTGGATTAGCACTTTGGTATCATGTCATGTATATGGTGATAAGAGTTTGATTAACTCTTTCAATACAGTTGAGAATGGAGAGAACGAATTTTGGGCCTCTCCAACTGCTAATATCAGGGGGAAAAAAGATGTGATTCACATCTAGAAAAGAGTCTAAGTTAACCAACGCGCTATACGCGCCGGATATTCGTAGGAATCATGTGTCCGGATGGTTACTTAATGAAATTTGGCTTTCATTTTGTGTTTGAATCAAATAAAAATTGAGTTAACAAATAACATAATTGAGTCCGTACATGTTACGCCTTTAAAAATGTTTAAGCTGAATGTATTTTCTAATGGTCATTTCAATAAAATGAGTATGAATTCAGCTTATTTGATTGTTTTAATTTTTAAGTCAATATGTCGTCTAATTAAACCAAATTGGATACTCTTTTTTGTATTGACACGGATTATAGAATTAAAACTTGTGTTGAAGCCAAATTGACAAGATTGTCTTTTCTCTCCGTTAAATAGAAATAACTGAACTCCTTGATATGATTCACATGGTTTTATGTGATTTGGAATTGATACCTACTAAGGTAGCGAATAGCGAGTACTTTATCATATGTGTTGATGGTGGTACAAAATATTACTATTTATACTTACTTGAGAGTAAGGATATAGACAAGATTGTTCTATATAAATAAGTTGGGGATCTTGCTAATAATAAAACTCCTAAGCATAAATCATAGAACCAGGGAGCATCAACTTATTATCGAACATAAGATGGTTCGAAGTCATATCAGAGGTGAATATGTGTTTCTATTTCTAAATTTATGTGATAAACTTAGAATAAGACACAAATTTATTACTCTTGATACTCCAACAAGAGAATTGTTAAAACAAAAGAACCGTGTCTTAGAAAATATGGTTAATGCCATGTTTTTAAGTCCTGGTTTAACCCATGGCATGTGGGGGAAAGCGATTGTATCGGCTACTTATCTTTTAGATATGATCCCTTGTAAAGAAAATAAGATAGTTCTTATGAACTATGGATGAGAAAAAGACTATCTTATAAGTATTTACAAATGTGGGGGGATATCTAGCTAAGATATCTGTATTGAACCCCAAGGTTTAAAAGATTTGACCTGAAACTGTGAATTGCATATTCTTAGTATATGCTCATAACAGTAGTGCTTATGGTTTCTTTCCCAAAGGATTATTAAAAATTATTTTTGAACCTGAAACCCTGTGGAAAATTGGCATATTCCCCCCTTAGTTCAAATATGCCCTTCCTTAGAAAGTATATTTCCATGATAAGACTTATATCGACAATGATCTTGTTTAATTGCTTAGCTTGGAACTTGTGAAAAATCGAGGACGATGAATTTATCCGTCAGGACATCCGTAGATCACTCTACGGACGCTTCTCATTCTATGATCCCAGTGTTAATAAATAAAGAAAGTCAAACTTGTTAAAAAATGAGAAAATCCAAAAATATTAGTTGTAGTTAGTGTAAATTCAGAAAATGGTGAAAACGGGGCTTACATGTTTACTTCATAACATTGCGTGAGGACACACAATACCTTAGTTTGGGGGATTTGATATGTGCTTAATTACACATATCTTTTACCTTTAAAAACGAGCTACAATAACCAAAAACGGACTCAAAATGCCAAATATATGCTTGTTTTGCTAATTATGTTGTGCAGGAACGGATATCTCACAAAAAGACGGAAAACCAATCAAAAAGCGACAAAATAGGACACGGGATGGAAAAGTGTGTGGAGACGAAGCCAAATCAAAGTAAAGTCTACTCCGAGAAGAAAAAGCAAAGAAAAATATAACTTGAGGGGTCAAAAATGCCAAACCCCTAAGTTATATTATCATATAACCTCAGGGGCTGATTATGCCAATTGGGAAACTTCATTTATGAAAGAAAGAAAATGGGAAAAAGAGAATGACAAGAGGAAAGATATGGAGGGGCCTTTCTTGTACACAATCCAAACATTCCCTTAATTCATCTTCAACCTCTCTCTGTCACAGCCCAACTTGTATACCTTTTCTTTCCCACTCTTCCCGCCAATACCAAAACCAGCCAGCACCCGGTTTTTGCTCCCATACTTCTCTGCAAAATCACTCAACACCCTACTACTACCCATCCCAGCTTTATAAAGTCCATGTTGGCAATCCCTCTCCATTCCCAAAGCACTTCGATGGCTGAGATTGTTTCCAAAGAAGCTCAAAAGAATTCAAAGGCTGGGATTTGCTTTAGTCTCTCCTCACACAACTAGCACACTTGGTTTTATCTCTCCAAAGAAGCACAAGATGGAAGTCCAATACTTCGGCTATATATATAGAGCTTCTTGTAAATCATAAAAATATAACTAGTTAATCTTAGAATAACTTAGCTTAATTTTCAGTTATTTACAGCTTTTACTTTCAGCTTTGTAAAACTTTCAAGTTTTAATGCAATTTGAGTTTTAAATCAATTTACAATTTCAAGTGTTAAGGTTCTTACTTATATTGTTTTGTGTTCCAAAAAGCAATCAGTACAGCTTGTTTCTAAGCTACCTTAATCAAGTCAATCTAAAAAGTTAAGTAGTTAAAAGAAAATCACAAATATCACTCTCAAATATACCACAGCTTATGTTTTGGATGATAAGCCAGTTCTGGATGGGCTTATGGACTCTCACTAGCTTGTTTTATACAAGCTAGAGCTTGTAGATTCTCTGTTTGACCCTGTTTTGAGCAAGGGTGTTGTAAGTTTTTCTTTTCCTTATTGTTCTTATTTTCTGCAGAACTGTTTTAAGTGCTTATTTTGCTTATTTGCTAGTTAAAAAGTGTTTACTTTACTTTCTTACTTAGTACTGATAGTTCACTTGTTAAATCTGTTAGTTATAAGTTAATACTGCTAGTTCACTTTTTGAGCAGTATTAACCTTAAAGCTACCAGTACTAACTCCAAGTTAGTACTGCTAGTTCATTTTCTGGAATTTCAAAGATAACAGTACTAACTTACACTAGCAGTTTTAACTTACACTAGCAGTACTAACTTAAGTTAGTACTGTCAGTTAAAACTGTTAGTACTGTTTGTTCATTTTAGCTTATCAACTTATTATTTCAGCTTATTTAAAGATTGTTTCAGCTTTTTAGAGTAGATTAAACCATTTTCCTTTACTGTTTGCTTATTTAAGCTTCTTTTCCTTTTTAAAGTATTCTCAACAGTTTATAAGTTTTAGTTTTCTAGCTTAGTTATCATTTTAGTTTATTTTTCTTGCTTATTCCAATTACTAAGTGCTTATTAAGGTTAGGTGAACTTCTGTTTTAGCTTGTTTATTTATTTATTAATTCTTTAAGTCTTGTTAGCCTAGCAGTACTAACCGTAAGCTAACAGTACTAACTTTAGCCTAGCAGTACTAACTCCAAGTTAGTACTGGTAGTTAAAACTGTTAGTACTGTTGTTAGTACTGTTGTGTTTATCTTGTTAAATTTAGCTTAATTGCTTTTTATATTTACTTATTTAGAGTTAGTTTAGCTTATTTAACTTATCTTAAGTTTATTTGAGCTTATTTGTGTCTTAGTGTAAAAGTTTTAACGTGTTTTTGTCATTCCTAGTCTTGATTCTTGTTCTAGTTTATTCTCTTTGCTATTTTTATGTGGTTTTGCTTATTGTTATAAATTTTAGTGCCAAATCATTCCTTGTGACATCCAAACACAAATCATCATCGTCTTGCGATTTTCCATTTCAGCCTCGTTGGGACATAACGACCCGGAGACACCCTATACTGATTCCGGTTATCTTGATCTCGCGGGTTCTGATCCTTTTTGTGTATTTATATTTCTATTTACTTATTGACACATAAAAAGAAGGGTTGGTTCGCGCGCAACCAGTCTCCGTCATTACAAGTTAATATTTCGGATGAAGGCTATCCTAAGAGTCTAAAAGAAGCTAGAGGTCACCCAATAGAACAAGTAATTGATGAATTAAATGAAAGGACACTTAGGTTTAAGAGTAAACAAGCTTAAGACTTTTGCATGACATTTCATAAAGTCCAAATTGCATGAGTCTATTTAAGATTGTTCATGGTTTACATGTACCATAAGATATTAATTTGAGAGTGTGAGGGGTCAAAGATAAGAGTAGAAGTCTAGAGGTTGTTTGCATACCTTTTTAGAGATAATTATGCTCTTAGAGCTTATGTGCTTATGTGCTATGTGCTAGGTATTATGTGAAAGGCATAGAAGTTAAGCAACATTGTTGCCTTAATAAGATGAAGGATAATTGTTAATTCATTATTAAAACGATGGTTGGCATATCTCAGAGTCTACATGTTGAACTGATGTGCTACGAACAAAAAATTTGATGTACATCTTGCTAATATTGTGGTAATCTGTAACACCCCTATTTTCGGGATAACACAGCAGAACATATATGGGTGTTACTTCATAGCACAATCACACACATTTCATAAAGAACGACTCAAGAAGAGACGTTATAGTAACATTGGTCCTAAAATAAACAAGTTTGAACAATATCTCATTTTACAACATATGGTTAAACCATAGTACCATAAAAGTCACCCATCACAAGATCAAGTTTCACAACATACCAAATTGTATCATAAACATTTTAACATGGGGATAATTCAAAGTACAAACATAAACCACGCGAGACCATCCTCGTGAGCTTTAAATCATCCATCATCCTTGATTACCTGAGATAAAACATACTAAAAAGTCAACAAAACGTTGAGTGAATTCATAGAGTTTTCATAAACCATAATATGAACACAAGTTTTATTTTTATACATCATCTTATAACATTGTGGATCAAACAAGTTATATAATATTTGCACCGAGCTCATGACACCGCAAGCGTTAACATCAACCACATATGTAATAAATTACCATATGATAAACAATTTCTTTTCCCCCACACGAGGTATCATTGCTAATATACCTCATTTCTCGAATCACAAATCGTTCGTTTAAGGGTGTTCTCGCAATGGATCCAGACCCTAAACGGGGATGTCAACCCCAATAGATCTATCAAATGTATTAGCGCTCACTAATCCAAGCAATTAAACGATTCATAAAATTAGGGACTTTATGCCATAGGTACTCGTGCAAAAATATAATTCAGGAACGGGTCCAACATACCAAACAATCTTGTGTTCAATTTTTAAAACAAGCATGTATCTCCCTCGCGGGTTTTCAATAAAACAGTAAAAGTAAAGGCGAGGCTATGAACTCACCAAGTAAAGAAGAAACGAGAGCAATCGAGAAATCGAGACCATAAGAAACTCTAAGAAATTATTCGGACTTACATAATAAGTCGCGACATAATATTATAAAGTATTCCAATACTTATACATAGTTATATAATAACTCGTTTATAAAAATGCAAAACATGTGCAACATTAAACCGAGATTCAACCAAGGTGCTTATATCTCTAAATTAGTTATAGGACCTGTACTTACACTCAATTAAGTGTCTACTAAGGATCTCTTATCCAATCTTAACTTTTACTAAGTGGTCGCACTTTTTATTCTTCTAAAACTAGACGTAAAAGTCTATTTTCTGGTTTAGGTCAGATTCATGAGAGCATTGCTCTCAAACCATTAAGTCTGTGAACATGAGGCTTAAACTTATGGAAAGCCCTTGAAGTCTACTTTCCATAACACTAAGCCAATCATTTCAATTGTTTACCATCTAAGAGAAAAGTTCATTTTACTAACTGAAACTCAAAACAGAAAACTTATTTTCCAGATTTTAGTCAAGCTCACGCTACTGTATCTCTTAACCTATAAAATATACAAAAATGAGGCTTTCACCCCTGGAAAGCCACTTAAGTCTAGTTTTCAAAACATTTGTCCAATCAATTATACCATTCACCAATCCATGGAAAATGGATTTCTATTAACCGAAGGTCAAACTAGAAAGTTGGTTGAACTTTTATTCCTTACGGAAAAGTGCATAATTCTTAATCTACAATAGAAATGGGTGTGAGGCCAAGTGCTGGAGCTTTCCTAAGATGTCTAGTACTGAATCATGCCTAAAACCCAAGACTTTAACCACAAACCCAAAGGGGTGTGGGTTTGCTGCCGTGGCCAAGGGAAGACCAAGACAAGACCGAAAATTGATTTTTGCTTACCCAAATACTTTACAATCGAATCCTATTTGCTTCTTTTACAATAAAAATCTTTAAATCTTGAAAATAGAAGATCTTATAAAAATCAAGGGCTTGAGTAACTTGATGCATGGTGGTTTTTATCATTGAGGAATGATTAAGGTTTATAATAGTATTGATTTAGGGCTAAAAGGAGTAGTTTTATAGGATTTTGAAGATGGAATTGATGGTTTTGGGGGTTGATGGGTCGAACCAGGGAGAAGAAGGAGAACACAGATGGTTTTTTTTTCTATTTTGATTATGTCTGATATGTGTGTGTGTCGATGTGTTTATATAAAAAAAAAGGGAAAGGGCTTGGTCTTGGGCCTCAACTAAAATATGGATCAAGTTTATAAATAAAAAAAAATATAAAAGGGGTGTTGGTTTTTGTTGGGTTGTCGAGCAAAAGGAGAGAAAAAGGAGGGCTTCGGCCCACTTTTTCCTAACTAGCAATATTTATAATCCTCGGGCCTAAAAACCTTTTCTAGTCTGATATCTTTCCTAAATCGCGATTTTCGACTCGGTTGCACATGTAAACTTTATAAAAATAAATTTGTATAAGATAAAGATATAATTGGCATTCGAGGCCAAAATACGGAGTCGTTGATTTCTCGTTGCTCAAAAATAGTTAAATTGTTTATCGCATAGCACTTTTTCTTAAATCCGATGATTTTCTCCAAAATTGACAAAATAACAAAATAGAAAATTTTCTATAATATAGAAAATAAATATATAAGTCAAAATAAATAATGACCTTAAGTTCGGGTTCTTACAGTTTTCCCTCCTTTGGGAAGCGACGTCCCGGCGCTTGTCCTGCCTTGTCACGCGTCTTCTCGCAAAGAGATGAGGATACTTGCTCCTAAAGAAGTCCTCACGCTCCCATGTGAACTCCGGCCCCCGCCGCGAGTTCCAATGAACTTTAACGATCAGAATCCGGCTCTGCTTGAGCTGTTTCACCTCTCTATCCATAATCTCCATCGGTTCCTCGACAAAATGCAATTTGTTTTCGAGTTGAACTTCATCCAACGGGATGACCACATCATCATTCACAAAGCACCTCTTAAGATTAGAGACATGGAAAGTGTTATGAATTCCACGAAGCTTATCGGGCAATTCCAACTTGTACGCCACGGGCCCAATTCTTTCAATAACTTTGAATGGCCCAACAAATCGTGGACTTAACTTCCCACGTTTACCAAAACGTATGACACCCTTCCATGGTGACACTTTTAACATGACCTTGTCACCTACCTCAAATTCCGTCAATCTTCTTTTAAGATCAGCGTAGCTTTTTTGTCGACTCCTAGCGGTTAACAAACGGTTCTTAATTTGAACTATCTTTTCCGTGGTTTCTCGAACCAATTCCGGGCCAGTGAGTTGGCTTTCCCCAACCTCACTCCAACAAACTGGCGACCTACACTTTCGCCCATACAAAGCTTCGAACGGAGCGGCCTTAATGCTAGCATGATAACTATTATTGTAAGAGAACTCAACTAAAGGCAAGTGTCTATCCCAACTGCTTCCAAAATCAATCACACATGCCCGAAGCATATCTTCCAATGTTTGGATAGTCCTCTCGCTTTGCCCATCCGTTTCCGGGTGGTAAGCGGTACTTAAGTCCAATTGAGTCCCCAAGGCCTTTTGGAGAGATACCCAAAACCTTGACGTGAACAAACTGTCTCTGTCAGAAATAACCGACACGGGCACACCATGCCTACACACAATCTCCTTCAGATACAACTGAGCAAGCTTCTCAATACCATCGGTCTTCTTCATTGGTAAAAAGTGAGCTGATTTGGTCAGTCGGTCTACGATGACCCAAATCGAATCATAACCGCTGGGGGTTCTTGGAAGTCCAGACACGAAATCCATGGTCACTTTTTCCCATTTCCATTCAGGAATTTCCGGTTGCTGAAGCAAGCCTGATGGTTTCATGTGTTCCGCCTTAACCTTGGCACATGTTAAGCACTTGTCGATATATGTGGCGATATCAGCCTTCATATTCGGCCACCAATACAACCTCTTCAAATCTTGATACATTTTAGTAGACCCCGGGTGAATCGAATATTTGGATTTATGCGACTCATGCATAATTAAATCTCTTAATCCTCCATAAAGCGGCAACCATATGCGCTTATCATGATACCTTATTCCATTTGTGCGAATTTCAAAAATTTGCTTTTGCATCCTTCCAAGATTTTCCTTCTTCACATTTCCCTCCTTTAGGGATTCAACTTGAGCTTCAAGAATTTGTTGCATTAAGTCTTTATGATCCGCGAGCATCAAAGATCTCACCCTCAAGGGCTTTTCCCTTTCCTTCCTACTTAGAGCATCGGCTACCACGTTAGCTTTTCCCGGGTGATAACGGATTTCACAATCGTAATCGCTCAAGAGTTCTATCCATCTTCGCTGCCTCATGTTTAGTTCCTTCTGGTCCAAAATATATTGAAGGCTTTTATGATCCGTAAACACCGTGCACTTCACACCATACAAATAATGCCTCCACAGTCTAAGAGCAAAAACTACCGCACCCAATTCCAAATCATGGGTCATATAGTTTTCCTCATGGGTCCTTAATTGCCAGGATGCATACGCGATGACCTTCTCACGCTGCATCAACACAGCTCCATAACCTTTCAATGAAGCATCACAGTACACAACAAAATCTTCGGATCCTTCTGGCAATGCCAAAATAGGAGCACTACATAATTTATCCTTCAACAGCTGAAAGGCTTCCTCTTCTTCTTCGCCCCATTCGTAAGTCTTATTCTTTTGAGTTAGCTTGGTAAGTGACTTGACGATTAAAGAGAAACCCTTGATGAATCTCCGATACTAGCCAACTAACCCTAAGAACTGCCTTACCTCAGTCGGAGACTTCAGAGCAGACCAACTCTTGATTGCTTCAACTTCACATTTTGAAAACTTCGCATACAGCTTCTCCTTCTGAAGTAATTCCAGAATAATTCTTAAGTGTTCTTTATGCTCCTCCTTGTTCTTGGAATAAATAAGGATGTCGTCGATAAACACAATTACAAATTTGTCGAGGAACGGCCTACATACCCGATTCATCAAATCCATAAATACTGCGGGTGCATTTGTCAATCCAAACGGCATTACTTGAAATTCATAGTGGCCATAACGAGTCCTGAATGTCGTGATTGGAATATCCTTTTCCTGAACATGAAGCTCGTGATAATCGGATCACAAATCAATCTTCGAGTACACACTCGAGCCTTGAAGTTGGTCAAATAGATCATCAATCCTTAGGAGAGGATAACGATTCTTGATTGTCAATTTGTTTAGTTCGAGATAGTCTATGCGCATGCGTAACGATCCATCCTTCTTCTTTACAAACAACACCGGAGCTCCCCACGGTGATGAACTTGGTCGAATAAATCCTTTATCTGATAACTCTTGCAACTGCCTAGCCAATTCTTTCATTTCTGGCGGTGCTAATCGATAAGGCGCACGTGCCACAGGAGCGGTTCCTGGAACCAATTCAATCTCAAACTCCACTTGTCGAGACAGTGGGAGTCCTGGCAAGTCCTTGGTAAATACATCTGGGAATTCACAAATAACAGGCACATCCTCCAGACGTCTCTCTGCCAGTTTCTTTTCAACGACTTGAGCAACAAACAAATAACTCCCACGATCCACATACTTCCTGACTTTCATGCACGACACCGCCTTCAATCGAGACACACCATCATCACCCTTCACTACCAATGTCATCTTCTTAAGGGGCACATGCACTTCCTTCTTCCCATACACAATGACAGCATCATACAAAACTAACCAATCCATTCTAATAATTACATCAAAAGTTCCCAGTTCTATGGGCATAAGGTCAATTTTGAATAGGTGGTTTACTAAGTTTAAAGCACAACCTCTTAAAATAGTATTGGTACTAACTACCCTTCCATCAGCCAATTCTACTTCATAGCTATGATCCACTTTAACGGGTTCTATATTAATCAGATGACTAAATTTAACATTCACAAAACTTTTATTGGACCCCGAATCAAATAAAACTTTAGCATAACGGTTATTAAGTAAGAACATACCCGTCACCACATTTGGTCCTAAGTTCTGGTCACCATCTCTCAAAGCATATGCTTGTCTACGGGCTCCACTTCCTCCTGGGTTTTTCTTCGTAGGACAATTAGCCTTAATGTGGCCTTTCCCCCACACCTGTAGCATGTCACAATCGGCTGGGCATTTGCGCCAGTCGCTACCACCTTCGACCAACACTCTCTGGCTTTGTGACCAATTTTCCCACATTTATTGCACTTGATTAGACAATTTCTATAATGTTGCATTCCACACTTGTTACACTTCACATTTTGCCCAGCTTCATTTGTGTTTTGATTTCCAACATTTGTCATTGCTCTAACATTTCCCTGCCTCTGATTGTTTTGGTTGTTTCGGTTGGTGTTTCGGTACTGGTTTTGATTGTTGTTACGGTTGCTGTTGTAGTTACGATTACTGGAGTAGTTGTTGTCATTCCGGTTACTATTGTTATTTCCACCACCACTACTACTGCCTCCTTGGAAGTTCTCCCACTTCCTTTTCTTGTTATCAGCTTCTCTCTCTGCTCTTGCTTTGACCTTCTATTCCATTAAAGTATGCGTTATCCGCACAGCTTTGTTCAAAGTTGTTGGTTCAGACGATGTAACTTCTCCTTTAATATTTTCAGACAATCCACGGATATAGGCCTTAATCTTCTTTTGTTCCGTGGGCACCATCCCAGGGCATAGTAACACTAGTTCATTGAAACGGGTGGTATAAGAGGAGATATCCGTCTCCTTGACCCTCAAGTTCCATAGCTCATTCTCCATCCTTTGGATCTCCTCAGGAGGACAAAATTCCTCCGTCATCATTACCTTCATTTCTGCCCATGTTTTCCTTGTCACAGCTTCCATCCCCGAAGTAGCCACTTGTGAGTTCCACCATGTCAGGGCCCGATCTTAGAAGGTGGCAGCAGCAAACACTAATTTATTAGCTTCGATACAATTGCTCACAGTGAAAACCATCTCCATCTTCTCAATCCATCTGATTAGACCTAATGCTCCTTCGTTTCTACGAAAGGTGATAGGGCTACACTTCATGAAATCTGCAAAAGTACATTCCCAAGCAACGAGAGCAACATTAGGTCCTCCAGCACGATTTGATTCATTTCAAACTCTCTCTCGCTCAGTCTGGATGGCGGCTTTAACATTTTCCTGTATCATACGGTTTACGGTATCCTGTGTCAATGGGGGAGGTGGGTTTCCTCTTAAGCTTCTTTTAGGCGGCATAGTTTTGTCACAACACAAAGAAAGATCACATGAGTTTTCATACCATGACATATCCATATCATGTACAAACAACTTGATCACCACACAAATAAATCACATAAGTTTTTATACCATGATATATCCATAACATGTACAAACAACTTAACCGTAACGCAAAGAAATGAAATGAGTACTCATACAATGATATGATCATAACATGTACAAATAATCACAACATAAAAGAAATCACAACACATCAAGTAGAATGTCAAAGTAGCTATTAGTCATTCATCACATAGATTTCAGTACATGGTTGGATTTGTTTCACAAAAATATAGCGCATGCCATTGCAATCATTAGTACGAATCCTACAAACCGATATGTCCGGTTGTTAGTGATTTCAAACATAACAAAAAACTAGGATGATATTAAACTACTATAAGTCATGTGGTGATCCACGCGACTCTGAGGGTTGTGGGTCTTCGGCAGCGGCAGCTTTATCATCATCATCATCCTCCATGAAAGTTACCGCCAAACTAAGAAACGGGTGGTAATGGCTCGACTGGGTAAATAACCTCTGAATTATTCTCTACATCATCAACCTCCATCTCCTCTTCTTCATCATCACCTTCTTCTGGCTCCTCTTCCGGATCCTCCTTCGGGTCTTCTTCCTGATCCTCTTCCGGGTCCTCTTCCGAGTCTTCTTCTTCCTCCTCTGAGTCTTCTTCTTCCTCCTCCGAGTCTTCTTCTTCCTCCTCCGAGTCTTCTTCTTCCTCCTCCGGGTCTTCTTCTTCCTCCTCCGGGTCTTCTTCTATCCAACCATTTTGATTATTAGGGATGTTACTCCCAATCCAGTGAGGGGCAAAACCATTTCCAAGACCTACGGGTTGAGCCGGTGCGTGTTCAGGATTCGCAGGAGCGGGCACAATAGCAGAAGTATCGACGTTGGGATCATTCGGGGGTACATTTGCCATGATTATCTGCAATCATGCAAAATAGCATATAAGGTCACTATATTATATAATCAACTTATATAAGATATACATGGATGAATATCCATCCAAAATAATTTCAATAACTAATGAATAATATTCATTTAATCTTTATACATAAACAAATCTCTTTTGTTTAACATAATAATCCATATGCATTATATCATCATATATACATATTACAGTATTTACTTCATAAATACTACTCATCCATGATTAACCAAGCATAAAGCATAAACCATTACTTCAAAAAGTAAACTTACAGGGATGACTGGATGAATGCCACGAGGAGTCTTTGCGTGCATAACCCAAAAATAGTTATAGTTTAGGTTTTTGAAAAGTTGACCTAGTTCTCTATAACCTGTGGCTCTGGTACCAATCTGTAACACCCCCATTTTCGGGATAACGCAACGGAACATATATGGGTGTTACTTCATAGCACAATCATACACATTTCATAAAGAACGACTCAAGAAGAGACGTTATAGTAACATTGGTCCCAAAATAAACAAGTTTGAACAATATCCCATTTTACAACATATGGTTAAACCATAGTACCATAAAAGTCACCCATCACAAGATCAAGTTTCACAAAATACCAAATTGTATCATAAACATTTTAACATGGGGATAATTCAAAGTTCAAACATAAACCACGCGAGACCATCCTCGTGAGCTTCAAATCATCCATCATCCTTGATTACCTGAGATAAAACATGCTAAAAAGTCAACGAAACGTTGAGTGAATTCATAGAGTTTTCATAAACCATAATATGAACACAAGTTTTATTTTTATACATCATCTTATAACATTGTGGATCAAACAAGTTATATAATATTTGCACCGAGCTCATGACACCGCAAGCGTTAACATCAACCACATATGTAATAAATTACCATATGATAAACAATTTCTTTGCCCCCACACGAGGTATCATCGCCAATATACCTCATTTCTCTAATCACAAATCGTCCGTTCAAGGGTGTTCCCGCAATGGATCCAGACCCCGGACGGGGATGTCAACCCCAATAGATCTATCAAATGTATTAGCGCTCACTAATCCAAGCAATTAAGCGGTTCATGAAATTAGGGACTTTATGCGATAGGTACTCGTGCAAAATATAATTCAGGAACGGGTCCAGCATACCAAACAATCTTGTGTTCAATTTTTAAAACAAGCATGTATCTCCCTCGCGGGTTTTCAATAAAACAGTAAAAGTAAAGGCGAGGCTATGAACTCACCAAGTAAAGAAGAAACGAGAGCAATCGAGAAATCGAGACCACGAGAAACTCCAAGAAATTATTCGGGACCTACATAATAAGTCGCGACATAATATTATAAAGTATTCCAATACTTATACATAGTTATATAATAACTTGTTTATAAAAATGCAAAACATGTGCAACATTGAACCGAGATTTAACCAAGGCGTGTCTATCTCTAAATTAGATGTAGGACCTGTACTTACACTCACTTAAGTGTCTACTAAGTATCGCTTATCCAATCTTAACTTTTAATAAGTGGTCGCACTTTTTATTCTTCTAAAACTAGACGTAAAAGTCTATTTTCTGGTTTAGGTCAGATTCATGAGAGCATTGCTCTCAAACCATTAAGGCTATGAAAGTGAGGCTTTCACCTATAGAAAGCCCTTGGAGTCTACTTTCCAGAACACTAAGCCAATCATTCCAATTGTTTATCATCTAAGAGAAAAGTTCATTTTACTAACTGAAACTCAAAACAGAAAACTTATTTTCTAGATTTTAGTCAACTTCACGCTACTGTATCTCTTAACCTATAAAGATAAAAAAAAATGAGTCTTTCACCCCTGGAAATCCACATAAGTCTAGTTTTCAAAACATTTGGCCAATCAATTATACCATTCACCAATCCAAGGAAAATGGATTTTTATTAACCGTAGGACAAACAGAAAAGATGGCTGAACACTATACCTTAACGGGAAAAGTAGCATAAAACCTTAATCTACAATAGAAATGGATGTGAGGCCAAGTGCTGGAGCTTTCCTAAGATGTCTAGTACTGAACCATGCCTTAAAACCCAAGCCTTTAGTTCAAAAACCTAGAGATTAACACGTTTTATATTCAAAGGTCCATATTTGACCTATGATCTTAATTTGACCATAACTCCTAACATCCTGGGGAAGGGGGTGGGGGGGGGAGGGGTGGGGGGTGGGGGGGAGAGTTGGTTGAGTCATCCACGTCCCACTCAAACCCTAAGTGTCTAATTTCCAAATATCAAATAATAACAGTAGGCACAAGCCAAAATTTTTTAGAAAAAGGGTCGACAACCTGCTGTTGTCAAACAGTCCCTAAAATCCTATTCCTAAACCACTCTAAAACCTATCCAAACAACCTCTTATCACAATCCAATGCCACAACACGCCTTCTAAATCATATGTACAGCCAATATACCATATGAATCATACTAACCCATAACCATTATAGATCAATCATATGCATGCCTCTAGGAACAAAGATCAAACACATGCATCACTATAAAAATTAAATAATCATCTAGGGTTTTTAAAAGAGACTTACAACACAAATAGAGGCAAGATGGGAATCAAACACAAACCCAAAGGGGTGTGGGTTTGCTGCCGTGGCCAAGGGAAGACCAAGACAAGACCGAAAATTGATTTTTGCTTACCCAAATACTTCACAATCGAATCCTATTTGCTTCTTTTACATCAAAAATCTTTAAATCTTGAAAATGGAAGATCTTCTAAAAATCAAGGGCTTGAGTAACTTGATGCATGGTAGTTTTTATCATTGAGGAATGATTATGGTTTATAATAGTATTGATTTAGGGCTAAAAGGAGTAGTTTTTATAGGATTTTGAAGATGTAATTGATGGTTTTGAGGGTTGATGAGTCGAACCAGGGACAAGAAGGAGAAGACAGATGGGTTTTTTTCCTATTTTTATTATGTTTGATATGTGTGTGTGTCGATGTGTTTATATAAAAAAAAAGGGGAAAGGGCTTGGTCTTGGGCCTCAACTAAAATATGGATCAAGTTTATAAATAAAAAAAATATAGAAGGGGTGTTGGTTTTTGTTGGGTTGTTGAGCAAAATGAGAGAAAAAGGAGGGCTTCGGCCCACTTTTTCCTAGCTAGCAATACTTATAATCCTCGGGCCTAAAAACCTTTTCTAGTTCGATATCTTTCCTAAATCGCGATTTTCGACTCGGTTGCACATGTAAACTTTATAAAAATAAATTTTTATAAGATAAAGATATAATTGGCACGAGGCTAAAATACGGAGTCGTTGATTTCTCGTTGCTAAAAAACAGTTAAATTCTTTATCGCATAGCACTTTTTCTTAAATCCGACGATTTTCTCCAAAATCGACAAAATAAAAAAATAGAAAATTTTCTATAATCTAGAAAATAAATATATAAGTCAAAATAATTAATGACCTTAAGTTCGGGTTCTTACATAATCATCGCCTCACATATTTAAATATGTAAAATCACCTTATTCACAACATTGCATGTTCCATTCCCCATGATGGACATGAAAGATCAAATAGATAAATTCACTGACAAAATCACTTTGGATCACAACTCACTCTTGTGTTGAAAATGTTTAACTTTTGTCAACTTGCTCTTTTTTGTATTAATTGCATGCATACATGTAGGAACTAGCTTGTGTAACCAAATCATCTAACTTCAATATTAAACTAAAATGATTCAAACAATAACCTTAGTTTCAACCAAGTATCATTAGATTCCCAACCTAAAACTTCTAATCACCAAGACATAATCTCTTTTCTAATAGAGTACCTTCCCTACAAAAAGCATAACTACCTTAAAACTTTAAGGAATCAAAAGTACTAACTCCAATCACTTAAAAGCTACTTGTTGAATCTAAAATCTTATACCTAGCTTAACGTTTACCATTATAAAAGGATATCAAATGCAATCACTATCATCATCACTCTTACTTATCAACTCCTTCTTAAATGGCTCCTAGATGTCTCATGGAATATGAAGTCTTAAACTATGAATCTCATAGATCCCTTAATCTCATTGAAGGTCGTCATTGTGTCAATAATTTCCTAATCATCACTAACATAACCACAAACTGCGATCTATACTTTCGCCATACAAAGCCTCGAACGGAGCGGCCTTAATACTAGCATGGTAACTATTAATTGGAAATAGAACTCACTAAAGGCGAGTGTCCTATCCCAACTGCTTTCCAAAATCATCACACATGCCCCAAAGCATATCTTCTAATGTTTGGAAATGTCCTCATCGCTTTGCCCAACCGTTTCCTGGTGGTAAGGCGTACTAAGTTCCAATTGAGGTTCCCCAATGCCGCGTTTGGTAGAGAACCCAAAAACCTCAATGAGAACAAACGTCTCTGTCAAATAACCGACCGGTCACACCATGGCTACACACAATCTCTTCAGATACAACAGAGCAAGCTTCTCAAGACTATCGGTCCTACTACATCGGTAAAAAGTGAGCTGATTTGGTCATCAGTCTACGATGACCTAAATCTAATCAAAATCCGCTTGGGGTCCTTAAAGACCAGACACAAATCCATGTCACTTTTTCCCGATTATCATTTGAATTTCCGGTGCTGAAGCAAGCCTGATGGTTTTCAGTTTCCGCCTTAACCATGGCACATGTTAAGCACTTGACGACATATGTGTCGATATCATCCATCAAGATTCGTCCACCAATACAACCATTTCAAATCTTGATACATTTTAGTTGACCCGGTGAATTAATATTCTGGATTATGCGACTCATGCCTAATTAAATCCTTAATCCACCATGAAGCGGCACCATATGCGCTTATCATGATACCGTATTCGTTGTTTGAAATTTCAATATTGCTTTTGCACCTTCCAAAGATTTTCCTTCTTCATATTTCCCTCCTTATACAGGATTCAAACCTTGAGCTTCAAGGAATTTGTTGCATTAAGTCCTATGATTTCCGTGAGCATCAAAGATCTCACACACAAGGGCTTGTTCCCTTCCTTTCCAACTAGAGCATCGGCTACCACGTTAGCCTTTCCCGGGTGATAACGGATTTCACAATCATAATCGCTCAAGAGTTCTATCCATCTTCGCTGCCTCATGTTCAGTTCCTTTTGGTCCAAAATATATTGTAGGCTTTTATGATCCGTAAACACTGTGCACTTCACACCATACAAATAATGCCTCCATAGTCTAAGAGCAAAACTACACACCCAATTCAATTCAAGGGTCGTATAGTGTTTTCCTCATGAGTCCTTAATTGCCGGGATGCATACGCGATGACCTTCTCACGCTGCATCAACACAGCTCCATAACCTTTCAATGAAGCATCACAGTACACAACAAAATCTTCGGATCCTTCCGGCAATGCCAAAATAGGAGCACTACATAATTTATCCTTCAACAGCTGAAAGGCTTCCTCTTCTTCTTCGCCCCATTCGTAAGTCTTATTCTTTTGAGTTAGCTTGGTAAGTGGCTTGACGATAAGAGAAACCCTTGAAGAAACTCCGATACAAGCCAACTAACCAAAACTGCCATACCATCAGTCGGAAGACTTCAGAGTCAACCAACACATGATTGCTTCAACCTTTGCTGGGTCCACGTGAACACCCTGACTATTAATCACGTGACCGAGAAATTTCACAGAATCTAACCAAAATTCACATTTCGAAAACTTCGCATACAACTTCTCCTTCTGAAGTAATTCCAGAATAATTCTTAAGTGCTCTTTATGCTCCTCCTTGTTCTTGGAATAAATAAGGATGTCGTCAATAAACACAATCACAAATTTGTCGAGAAACGGCTTACATACCCGATTCATCAAATCCATAAATACTGCGGGTGCATTTGTCAATCCAAACGGCATTACTTGAAATTCATAGTGGCCATAAAACTAGTCCTGAATGTCGGTTATTGGAATAAACCTTTTCATCTGGAACATGAAGCTCGTGATAATCGGATCACAAATCAATCTTCGAGTACACACTCGAGCCTTGAAGTTGGTCAAATAGATCATCAATCCTTAGGAGAGGATAACGATTCTTGATTGTCAATTTGTTTAGTTTCCGAAAGTCTATCGCATGACGTAACGATCCAACCTTCTTCCTTTACAAACAACACCGGAGCTCCCCAAGGTGATGAACAAGGTCGAATAAATCCATTATCAATAACTCGTTGCAAATGCCTAGCCAATTCTTTCATTCTGGCGTGCTAATACGTAAGGCGCACTGCACAGGACGGTTCCTGGAACCAAAACAATCTCAACTCCACTTGTCGAGAACAGTGGGAGTCCTGGCACAGTCCTTGGTAAATCCATCCTGGGAATCACAAATAACAGGCACATCCTCCAGACGTCTCTCTGCCAGTTCCTTTTCAACGACTTGAGCAACAAACAAATAACTCCTACGATCCACATACTTCCTAACCTTCATGCACGACACCACCTTCAATCGAGACACACCATCATCACCCTTCACTACCAATGTCCTCTTCTTAAGGGGCACGTGCACTTCCTTCTTCCCACACACAATGACAGCATCATGCAAAACCAACCAATCCATTCTAATAATTACATCAAAAGTTCCCAGTTCTATGGGCATAAGGTCAATTTTGAATAGGTGGTTTACTAAGTTTAAAGCACAACCTCTTAAAATAGTATTGGTACTAACTACCCTTCCATCAGCCAATTCTACTTCATAGCTATGATCCACTTTAACGGGTTCTATATTAATCAGATGACTAAATTTAACATTCACAAAACTTTTATTGGACCCCGAATCAAATAAAACTTTAGCATAACGGTTATTAAGTAAGAACATACCCGTCACCACATTTGGTCCTAAGTTCTGGTCACCATCTCTCAAAGCATATGCTTGTCCACGGGCTCCACTTCCTCCTGGGTTGTTCTTCGTAGGACAATTAGCCTTAATGTGGCCTTTCCCCCACACCTGTAGCATGTCACAATCGGCTGGGCATTTGCGCCAGTCGCTACCACCTTCGACCAACACTCTCTGGCTTTGTGACCAATTTTCCCACATTTATTGCACTTGATTAGACAATTTCTATAATGTTGCATTCCACACTTGTTTACACTTCAACATTGCCCAGCTTCATGTGCGTTTTGATTGCCACATTGACCATTGCTCTAACATTTTCCTGCCTCTGATTGTTTTGTGTTCGGGTTTGGTGTTTCGGTACTGGTTTTTGATAGTTGTTACGGTTAGCTGTTGTAGTTACTAATTACTGGAGTAGTTGTAGTCATTCCGTTACTATTGCTATTTCCACCACCACTACTACTACTACTGCCTCCTTGGAAGTTCTCCCACTTCCTTTTCTTGTTATCAGCTTCTCTCTCTGCTCTTGCTTGACCTCTATTCCTTAAAGTATGCGTAATCCGCACGCTTTGTCATAGTTTTGGTTCAGACGATGTAAACTTTCTCCTTTAAATATTTCAGACCAATCCCACTGATATAGGTCCTTAATCTTCTTTTGTTCCGTGGGCACCATCCCAGGGCACAGTAACACTAGTTCATTGAAACGGGTGGTATAAGAGGAGATATCCGTCTCCTGACCCTCATTCCATAGTCTCATTCTCCATCCTTGGAATCTCCTCAGGAGGACAAAATTCCTCCGTCATCATTACCTTCATTTCTGCCCATGTTTTCCTTGTCACGGCTTCCATCCCCGAAGTAGCCACTTGTGAGTTCCACCATGTCAGGGCCCGATCTTAGAAGGTGGCAGCAGCAAACACTAATTTATTAGCTTCGATACAATTGCTCACAGTGAAAACCATCTCCATCTTCTCAATCCATCTGATTAGACCTAATGCTCCTTCGTCTGACGAAAGGTGATAGGGCTACACTTCATGAAATCTGCAAAAGTACATTCCCAAGCAACGAGAGCAACATTAGGTCCTCCAGCACGATTTGATTCATTTCAAACTCTCTCTCGCTCAGTCTGGATGGCGGCTTCAACACTTTCCTGTATCATACGGTTTACGGTATCCTGTGTCAATGGGGGAGGTGGGTTTCCTCTTAAGCTTCTTTTAGGCGGCATAGTTTTGTCACAACACAAAGATAGACACAGTGAGTATTCATACCAGGACCTTATATTAACCAAATCATGTACAAACAACTTGATCTACCACACAAATAAATCACAGAAGTTTATTATACCATGATATAATCCCATTAACTTGTACAAACAACTTAACCGTAACGCAAAGAAATGAAATGAGTACTCATACAATGATATGATCATAACATGTACAAATAATCACAACATAAAAGAAATCACAACACATCAAGTAGAATGTCAAAGTAGCTATTAGTCATTCATCACATAGATTTCAGTACATGGTTGGATTTGTTTCACAAAAATATAGCGCATGCCATTGCAATCATTAGTACGAATCCTACAAACCGATATGTCCGGTTGTTAGTGATTTCAAACATAACAAAAAACTAGGATGATATTAAACTACTATAAGTCCGGTGGTGAACCATCGCGACTCAGAGGTTTGGGGTCTTGCAGGCGGAAGCTATAACATCATCCATCATCCTCCATGAAAGTTCCGCCAAACTAAGAAACTTTTGGTAATGGCTCGACTGGTGTAAATAACTCTTGAAATAATTCTCTACATCATCAACTCCATCACTCTCTTCATCATCACCTTCTTCTGTGCATCGCTCTAGTCCGGATCCCCTTCGGGTCCTCTTCCCTGATCCACTTCCGGATCCCTCTTCGATGTCTTTTTCTGTCCTGCCTCTATCTTCTTCTTCCTCCTTCAAGTCTTCTTCTTCTTCCTCCGGGTCTTCTTCTTCCTCCTATGGGTCTTCTTCTTCCTCCTCCGGGTCTTTTTCTATCCAACCATTTTGATTATTAGGGATGTTACTCCCAATCTAATGAGGGGCAAAACCATTTCCAAGACCTACGGGTTGAGCCGGTGCGTGTTCAGGATTCGCAGGAGCGGGCACAATAGCAGAAGTATCGACGTTGGGATCATTTAGGGGTACACTTGCCATGATTATCTGCAATCATGCAAAATAGCATATAAGGTCACTATATTATATAATCAACTTATATAAGATATACATGGATGAATATCCATCCAAAATAATTTCAATAACTAATAAATAATATTCATTTAATCTTTATACATAAACAAATCTATTTTGTTTAACATAATAATCCATATGCATTATATTATCATATATATACATATTACAGTATTTACTTCATAAATACTACTCATCCATGATTAACCAAGCATAAAGCCTAAACCATTACTTCAAAAAGTAAACTTACAGGGATGACTGGATGAATGCCACGAGGAGTCTTTGCGTGCATAACCCAAAAATAGTTATAGTTTAGGTTTTTGAAAAGTTGACCTAGTTCTCTATAACCTATGGCTCTTGATACCAATCTGTAACACCCCCATTTTCGGATAACGCAACGGACAAAGTATGGGTGTTACTTCCATAGCACAATCATGGAACACATTTCAATAAGAACGACTCAAGAAGAGACGTTATAGTAACATTGGTCCCAAAATAAACAAGTTTGAACAATATCCTATTTTACAACATATGGTTAAACCATAGTACCATAAAAGTCACCCATCACAAGATCAAGTTTTACAAAATACCAAATTGTATCATAAACATTTTAACATGGGGATAATTCAAAGTTCAAACATAAACCACGCGAGACATCCACGTGAGCTTCAATCATCCCAACAATCCTTGATTACCTGAGATAAAACATGCTAAAAAGTTAACGAAACGTTGAGTGAATTCATAGAGTTTTCATAAACCATAATACCTCATTTCTCTAATCACAAATCGTCCGTTCAAGGGTGTTCCCGTAATGGATCCAGACCCCGGACGAGGATGTCAACCCCAATAGATCTATCAAATGCATTAGCGCTCACTTAATCCAAGCATAAAGCGGTTCAATGAAATTAGGACTTTATACGAAGAGAACTCATGCAAAAAAATAATACAGGAATGGTCCAGCAAACCGGAAACAAACAATGAGAAGCACTGAATTAAAACAAGCATGTACTCCCACTCTGGTAATTACAATAAAACAGTAAAAGTAAAGGCGAGGCTATGAACACCCAAAAAGAGAAACGAGAAGCAATCCGAGAAATCGAGACCAGAGAACCTCCCAAGAAATTTATTCGGACCTACATAATAAGTCGCGACATAATATTATAAAGTATTCCAATACTTATACATAGTTATATAATAACTCGTTTATAAAAATGCAAAACATGTGCAACATTGATCGAGATTCAACCAAGGTGCTTCTATCTCTAAATTAGTTATAGGACCTGTACTTACACTCAATTAAGTGTCTACTAAGTATCGTTTATCCAATCTTAACTATTTACCTAGTGGCTCACATTTTATTCTTCTAAAACTAACGAAAAAGTCTATTTGTGTTTAGGGGGGGGTTTTTTTTTCAGATTCATGAGAGCATTGCTCTCAAACCATTAAGGCTATGAACATGAGGCTTAAACCTCTAGAAAGCCCTTGAAGTCTACTTTCCAGAAAACTAAGCCAATCATTCCAATTGTTTATCATCTAAGAGAAAAGTTCATTTTACTAACTGAAACTCAAAACAGAAAACTTATTTTCTAGATTTTAGTCAACTTCACGCTACTGTATCTCTTAACCTATAAAGATAAAAAAAAATGAGTCTTTCACCCCTGGAAATCCACATAAGTCTAGTTTTCAAAACATTTGGCCAATCAATTATACCATTCACCAATCCAAGGAAAATGGATTTTTATTAACCGTAGGACAAACAGAAAAGATGGCTGAACACTATACCTTAACGGGAAAAGTAGCATAAAACCTTAATCTACAATAGCAATGGATGTGAGGCCAAGTGCTAGAGCTTTCCTAAGATGTCTAGTACTGAACCATGCCTTAAAACCCAAGCCTGTAGTTCAAAAACCTGGAGATTAACACGTTTTATATTCAAAGGTCCAGATTTGACCTATGATCGTAATTTGACCATAAACTCCTAACATCCTGGGGAAGGGGGTGGGGGGGGGAGGGGTGGGGGGTGGGGGGGAGAGTTGGTTGAGTCATCCACGTCCCACTCAAACCCTAAGTGTCTAATTTCCAAATATCAAATAATAACAGTAGGCACAAGCCAAAATTTTTTAGAAAAAGGGTCGACAACCTGCTGTTGTCAAACAGTCCCTAAAATCCTATTCCTAAACCACTCTAAAACCTATCCAAACAACCTCTTATCACAATCCAATGCCACAACACGCCTTCTAAATCATATGTACAGCCAATATACCATAAGAATCATACTAACCCATAACCATTATAGATCAATCACATGCATGCCTCTAGGAACAAAGATCAAACACATGCATCACTATAAAAATTAAATAATCATCTAGGGTTTTTAAAAGAGACCTACAACACAAATAGAGGCAAGATGGGAATCAAACACAAACCCAAAGGGGTGTGGGTTAGCTGCCGTGGCCAAGGGAAGACCAAGACAAGATCGAAAATTGATTTTTGCTTACCCAAATACTTCACAATCGAATCCTATTTGCTTCTTTTACAACAAAAATCTTAAAATCTTGAAAATGGAAGATCTTCTAAAAATCAAGGGCTTGAGTAACTTGATGCATAGTGGTTTTTATCATTGAGGAATGATTATGGTTTATAATAGTATTGATTTAGGGCTAAAAGGAGTAGTTCTTATAAGATTTTGAAGATGGAATTGATGGTTTTGAGGGTTGATGAGTCGAACCAGGGAGAAGAAGGAGAAGACAGATGTTTTTTTTTTCTATTTTGATTATGTCTGATATGTGTGTGTGTCGATGTGTTTATATAAAAAAAGGGGAAAGGGCTTGGTCTTGGGCCTCAACTAAAATATGGATCAAGTTTATAAAAAAAATATAGAAGGGGTGTTGGGTTTGTTGGGATGTTTGAGCAAAATTAAGAAAAAGAGAAGGGCTTCGGCCCACTTTTTACTAGCTAGCAATACTTTATAAGCCTCGCCTAAAGAACCTTTTCTTAGATCGATATCTTTCCAAAATCCGCGATTTTCGACTCCGTTGCACATTTAAACATTATAAAAATAAAATTTCATAAGATAAAGATATAATAGGCACGATCTAAAATACGGATTCCGTTAGATGTTCCTCGTTGCTAAAAAACATTAAATTCTTTATCGCCTAGCACTTTTTTCTTAAATCCGACGATTTTCTCCAAAATCGACAAAATAAAAAAATAGAAAATTTTCTATAATCTAGAAAATAAATATATAAGTCAAAATAATTAATGACCTTAAGTTCGGGTTCTTACATAATCATCGCCTCACATATTTAAATATGTAAAATCGACTTATTCACAACATTGCATGTTCCATTCCCCATGATGGACATGAAAGATCAAATAGATAAATTCACTGACAAAATCACTTTGGATCACAACTCACTCTTGTGTTGAAAATGTTTAACTTTTGTCAACTTGCTCATTTTTGTATTAATTGCATGCATACAAGTGGGGGGGGGGGGGGTGTAGAACTAGCTTGTTTTAACCAAATCATCGTAACTTTCATTTACACTAAATGATTCAAACAATAACCTTAGTTTCAACCAAGTATCATTAGATTCCCAACCTAAAACTTCTAATCACCAAGACATAATCTCTTTTCTAATAGAGTACCTTCCCTACAAAAAGCATAACTACCTTAAAACTTTAAGGAATCAAAAGTACTAACTCCAATCACTTAAAAGCTACTTGTTGAATCTAAAATCTTATACCTAGCTTAACGTTTACCATTATAAAAGGATATCAAAATGCTAATCCACTAACCATCATCAACTTACTTATTACTCCTTCATAATGCTACCTAGATGTCTCATGGAATATGAAGTCTTAAACTATGAATCTCATAGATCCCTTAATCTCATTGAAGGTCGTCATTGTGTCAATAATTTCCTAATCATCACTAACATAACCTAACCTTTCTCACTTTCATTATGCTTTTTAGTTGCTCAACTACCACTTTATATCTATCCACGCGACATTCATGAATTTTATGTCAAGTACTACTTTAATAGGATATCCACCACCCTCTATTTTAACATGTATGGTCATGACTATACATGGAATACAAGAGACCTTGGAAAGGCCATGAACATCTCACATCATGGTCTAATGTTCTATTGTAGATCATATGAAACAAAAGACTTCACAAAAACTAAATTTTATCATCACATCTCATATTGGACCGATTCTTGTATTGACGGTGCTTTGATTCAAAACACCATACTAAAACCTGAGTTTCATTGCAAAGGAACTCCATCCTCATCATGGGATAAATCATAACTCAATGCTCGATTAAGAATTTAGGCGGATGTATTGATAAAAAATGTATTTGTAGAGATTGAAGCCAAGGATCACTTGCCCATCATTGTTGGTTAAATGCTCTATTGTATAGAGTTTAAGATCCCATTCAACTTTTCCTACTTTGTAGCCAAATACATAAGATATCTCAATAATGAGGCAATTCCCTACGCTAGGGTCATAACAATGCTTTTTGAGTACATCAAGAACCAACACCCTCACGATACATCTTGAATGGTTGAAGTTGATGATATAACTCCTATGTGTCCTCCATTCTCTATAGACTCTCTAATAGACTATATACACTAGTCTCTGGACCTATTTGCGCCCTAGTTGATGATAGTTGTACCTCTGAATGTCAAACTTATGTGATATTGGTAATTGGCTCAATCAAATGTTTAATTTATGTGAAATCTATGTGGCTCTTAATAAAATGTGCATTATTTTTGTGTTTATTACCTCTAGCCTACTCAACAAAAAGTAATTGGAGTCATGAATGTTTATACATATAAAATGTTAAAAAAATGTATATAAATGTATGCAACAATGTACAAAGTCACAATATTTCACTTTTGTACTCATCCATGTTTCAAAGATTTTAAATGGTAAGCTAACTCATGTTGGACTTGCACATGTGTATATGTTGTGTTGCTTGTGTTGTTTTGTATTTGCTTGTTGCTAGTTGTAGCCAAGAACACCTTCGAAGGTAATGCTCTTTACCCATGGATCCCCGCCTTAGAACAAGGGGGAGCAACGATCTAAGAAGAGCATGTATAAATGTATCTATTATTCTCTTCTATAAAGATATCAACCTTTAATCTAAAGACCAGGTTCCCGCCTTTTTGATTTGACAAAAAGGGAGAAGGAAAGCAAAGCTAAGAGCAATAGCGTTAACGGGAGCAAACAAACTATGCAAGACTCATAAGGTGAAGACAATGCTCAAGGCCTTACAAAATTACAAGGCCAAGATCAAGAGGCAATCTTCATCAACGGCGGTCTCCATCTTTACTATGTTTGTAATTTTATCTACAAACCTTCTTTACTTAAACCTTTACCAAATAAACCCCAAATCTTATCCTCTACAATGCCAACTTATATTCCCTTACACAATGTACTTTTCTTGTACTTGTTGTACCTTTATGTCTCCTACATTCTAAACTAATATCTTCTATATATTTTTTTAAAACATTCTCCACCACATATCTACAATTCACCTTCTACCCTAATGAATTCAAATTACACACACACTCTCTCAACTCAACTCTTGATCAATCAATGTCCCCAATCCAAGTTCACACATTCTTTCTTTCTCAACCCTTGGATTGCTTCTTAAACAAACATAACAAACACACTTTTACCTCTACCCTTAATCAAGCCACCTCATCAATTCAAACTCCCTCATTCTCTTTTCAACCATTAGATTGATGCTTCATCTCAAACATACACAACCTCCCTCACAAATACTCTATTCTTAATCACACAACGAGCACACCACTCTCTATACCCTTGATCTTTCCACTTAACCAAGTGTTCTCCTCACATCCTCACCCTTCATTTCAAACTAAGATCAAGAGGATTCTTTCCATGATATCATGACAACTCACACACAACTCATCCATCCTTATCCAACATGTGTGTTAATGAATTTGAAATTTAAATTTCAAATCTTTCTCTCTTTTCTCTCCAAGAAAAGAATATTCTAAAAATACTCTCTTGTACCCTAGCTAGACTTTGAGGAATACCAAAACTACCCCTTTTTGGTAATTCTTTTCTCTATTTACTTTATCGGACAAGCAAAACGCTTTTAATACTTCACAAAATGCTTTTATCAAATGGCTATTTGAGTTGGTTAACCTTGAGTGTAAGGATGATTGAAAGGTCATAGTGTGAAGTACAATTAGGGGTCTAACAAGAGCGGATAGTTAAAAAGCCAAAAACCCAAAAAAATGGGTTCGAGTCTTTGGCGCGTTGGCCACGCGCTGACGTACGGCCAGCGCGTCAGACGCGAATTGTATTTTCCTATTTTTGGGTTCTTGGCCTATAAATAGCCCATCTTAGCCTTTGTATACCTCACCTCTTGCAAATATTCTTTCCTCTCATTTCCATTCTCTAATCCTCTAAGTCTAACATCAAGTGTTCTTAATATTCTCATCAATCATCCATTAAAGTGAACACGTCTCCGCAAGAGAGCCACACAAGTACCTAATCTATACTTGTGTGTTTTGTCGAGGGTCTTCTTTCTCATAACCATTCTATTATAATCGATTCTCTAGGCTAGGTTAGGACTTGCTTTAACTATCTTTTAATTATCCAATCAAGTTGTATGGGAAGTCTTGTATCTGTGAGATCAAGCCTAGATTATTGGGGGTCTAGTTGGGGTTTGATAAGCTTCCAAGGGGAAGGCTTTTAGAGTTTTAGGTCAAGTCGAATCACGGGTTCTTAAGGGTTGATCCTGAGGGTGGAATACCATAGGTAGTAACTCTTCTGTGTGAGCGCCGAGCTTTGTTAAAAATTGGTGAAGTTTAATTGTAATATGGTTTGTAGTCCACTATAAGGATTATCCTAGGAATAGTATCGTTGTCGTGGATTCGCAACTGGATGTACGAAAGGACTAAACCCTCCCTTCCCGAACCAGTATATATTGTGGTGTCTCTTCTTCTTTATTCTTCTCTCTATCTACTTATTATTCTTTTTGCAAAGTAGATTAGTACACCACTCGGCTCTTTCGAGACTTGAAGTTTTATAAACTTTGAAGAAGTCAAGAAAACTGTATTCACCCCCTCGATTCTACATGATGCTTACGTTTACACTTGTTATCATTGTACCAGAAAAAGTTGTTATGCTCCACCATATTCACAACTGAAGGACCAGCAACATTGTTGCCCTTTGGCTTGTCACTATTGTTAGCCTATCATATCCATATCAAACACACATGAAAATAGAAGAAATTCTAGAGAGAGAAAGAGGGTTTTAGAGAGAGAAAGAGGAAGAAAGAAAAGTGGAAGATTACATAAAATAAATGAGTAACCAATACCCTCCTAACATGCTAGGAGGGTGGTATTTATAATACTAGAGACATGGACTCCATATGAAGTCGTTTAGGCCTTAATGTGCCGAATAAAAGAAAAGTAATGGGCTTTAGCCTGACACCTAGGCCTATTATCTTAGATTAATTCCCGTAAACTATGTTTTCCTATACAAGGCTTGGGAATATTTAATGACCATCACTTTACTAAAAACGAGGCTAACAATCCCCCCCTAAGGGGTGGTCATTACACTTATGGCTTCATTTTTTGTGACGTCTTGAGTCTTGGAGCCTTGTGTTCTTGGGAATTCTTTTGATGATCCTTCTGCATGCTTGTGATCTTGGATCTTGATCTTTGTCTTGATATCTTCTAACTTTAAACTTGATATTTTGATCTTTATCCTTGAGATAATCTTGGATACTTCTTGACTGGAACACTTCTTACCAACATACTCATCCTTTGACATCACTTGAAGGCTGACAATCTTCCTCAACATAGACCTTATAACTTTATCTATTTGGAATCATATACTTGACATTCTTTGAGGAAGTTCTTGTTTATCAGAGCTTGTGGAAGTGTATCTTTGAAATTCAGAACTGTCTTTAAGTTTTGTTTAATACCGTTGAATGTATCCTTAAACTTTGAGAATGAGTATGTGGCCTTGACTGCGACTCAGCTGGAATATGGTGGAAACGCCATCGACTTGTCCTGCATGTTTAAGTTAGTGATAAACAACAAATATGGAGGAATATGTCTTTGTCATTTTGTCAAATATGGTTGCAATAACCACGGTTCCTCGTTAATCAGTATAGATATTATCTGTGATCAGGTAGAATTCAAAAGAATCTCCTTGACAGGGTTTCACAACTGCACTAGCCATTCTCGTTACAAGAGCGTCTCAAAGTAGACAACACGATAAGAGTGAATATGTGAGTTACTGTCTTACTGATTGAGTCGTTAATACGTGTTCAGTCTTCTCATGCCCAAATGCCCTTTTGAGGCTGCTACAACGGACATGAGATTGAAAAACTTGTTTGAAAAATCAGTCAATATGTTAATAAATAAAGATTTGTAAACATATAAAAAGTTTTATGGTTTCAAAGAGCATCCATCAATTCTCATTAATACACACAGATTTTATTTGCGTCTGTGTTGGACTCTTGTACAACTTGTGTTCTTGATGATGAACAACAAGTGTATATGAAATTGTGTCGTAGTGAGATTTTTGATTAATCTCGTTGGCTCTAAACTCTATAAGTGTACTTTTGTTATTTGGTGATCGAAGGCTGGAGCGGACTGCCACCTTTTCAATATCTACGATCTCAGAATGACAAAGTTGATAGAAGCGTGTTGTACTTCGTGAGAAATGAAACAAACTTCTTTTGAGAGAAGCCTGAGTAGCTGGGATGGGTTGTGCAATGCATCACTGAGTCCATGATGACTTGTCTTTAATACCAGAATCATCTTTGTGATTACTGATAGATTATGCATTGACTCGGTTTCTGCCTAAGGTTGTATGAAGAGCTTCTTTCTTTACACCCTTTATCCTTACAATTCTTTTTCATTTTTCAACCACTTCAATGTTATTCCAAAGCAACCTCATTATCACCATGTTGGGTTTGTTCTGGTGATAACTCATTCCTTGGATAAAATTCTTCCCAATCTCAATTTTACTCCTTTTTTCAATCATACATAAGGGCTTCTACTCTATCTATTAGAGTGTCCCTGGGTAGATCCCTCCGATTCTGGCTGGATCATGTAACAACATACATATTCTTAACCGCCTTATAACACCGTAAGAAAAAATAGTTGGTCGGTCTTTGGTATTTCCATAGTAGCCATAAAACTATTGAAAAATCAATCAAAGTGTTCGATATATCATTTATTACACACTAAGAGTTTTCTATATCACCAAAAAGCTCCCCCTACACATATCCATCATATTATGAAAGAGTTTTGCACATGCGAGGTCGGGAACGCACTTATAATCAAGAGATCTTATCCATATTAAGCAATATTGATCATATTTTAATCACTATTCTCCCCCTCAAAAATTGCATATGTAGTGATAATTTTTTATTTAACAAGTGAATTAAAATTCAAGTTAATGTACGTTGATCCACTTGTAGAATGAACAAGCACGGGGAAAACAATGTAGCATGCCAGATGAACTAATTTTAAAATTTATACTCCCCCTCAATAATAGATTAGGATGAAAAACTCGGAGCGGGAGTTTGTTGAGCACACAATTTTAAAAGATTTTGAATATTTCTTTTGAAAATATCTTGAAAAATTGTGCTCAACAGGAAGATGATTTTTTATTTTTCTTATGAAGTATCATTTTATTAGTACTTCTCTTGAGCATTCAAAACTTTGAATGTTTATATGACATTGCTCAAGACCGAGAAGATTCGAACTTCTCGTTGTTGAGGAATAATGTGTATAGATGAACATTTTCCTTTGTTTAGAGTGCGAGTCCTAAGCTGACATTTACCTAGAAGTCGTAGAGAAAGTTTGAAGAGTCATGTTTTGAAAACTTTTGAAACTCTCGCTCGAACTTCATTTATACACCCGTGTCAATATTAATCAACATTTCTAGTTGCGTAAATGTTATCGATTTACGAGAGACATGTCGAAGAATATTATTTTTGTTATTTTTGAAGTTTTTCGATTTTGTATATTGCTTTTTTAGGTTTTATATTTTTATATTTTGCTTTTTTGATAAATATATATAAAGAATTACTGTGATTTTGCAAGACGTTTAAGCTCCTGTGAAGACAAACTGCGCATACCAAAGGGACAAACCAAATAATTAAACCTATCCACTGGAAGGGATTTGGTAAAGAGGTAGGCCAATTGGTAATTAGTCTTGACAAGATACAGTTTAATCGTACCCTTTTCTACGTGCTCCTTGATGAAATGGTAGCAGACTACGATGTGTTTTGTTTTGGAGTGTTGGATCGGGTTCCAGGATATGGCTATGAATAATTTTGAATCACAATAGATAGGAACCTTATTAAACTGAAAGCCATAATACATTGACTATGTCCGCATCCAAAGGACTTGGGAATAGAAAGCAGATAGAGACACATATTTTGCTTCCGTGGTTGACAACGTCGTAAAGTCTTGCTTTTTTGAGGACCAGCCCACCAACTTTTCTCCTAAGAATTGAGTTCCACCAGAAGTACTCTTGAAGGAGTCTCTACATCCTGCATAATCAGTATTTAAAAATCCCGTTAATTCAAAATCAGAATCCTTCGTATACCAAAGACCCTTATTGATGGTTCCCCAGAGATAACGAAAGATCATTTTAACCTCCTTGAGGTGCTTCTTGGTTGGCTGAGCCTGGTACCGAGCACATAAACAAGTAGCATGTACAATGTCCGGTCTGCTTGACGTAAGATACATTAGGGCACCAATCATGCTTCGATATTTCGTTGCATCGACTAGAGTCCCATTTTGATCTAGGTCACGCTTATCTTTGATCTCCATGGGAGTACCAATGGGATCAAAAGTTTACATTCTATATTTTTTAAGGATTTATAACACGTTGTTAGACCGGTTTATGAAGATGCCACAGGGGGATTGGTTAACTTGTAAACCAAGGAAAAACGTCATTTCCCCCATCATCGACATTTCGAAGCGGCTTTTCATAAGGTCAACAAATAATTAGGTATACCTAGGGTTTGTACAACCAAAGATAACATCATCTACATAGACCTGTACTACTAAGATGTCATAGTTGAAGCATCTTATAAACAACGTTGGATCAATGGTGCCTTTGAAGAAGTGATTCTATAGGAGAAACTTTGACAATTCGTCGTACCATGCCCTCGGTGCATGCTTTAACCCATAAATTTCCTTCTTTAACTTGTAGACATGACTTGGATGACCAACATCAATGAAACCTTCAGGTTGACAAATGTACACGTCTTCTTTTAACGAACCATGCAAGAAAGCAGTTTTCACGTCCATTTGGAATACGATGAACGATTTATATGCCGCGTATGCCAAAAATATCCTGATAGCTTACATCCTAGCAACCAGAGCAAAGGTTTCTTCAAAATCTATTCCTTCCTCTTGATGGTACCCTCTTACAACCAGACGAGTCTTGTTTCTAATAACCGTGTTCTCTTCATCATGCTTATTTTTGAATAACCATTTTAAAGTAAGGGGTTTTATATTATCTGGAGTAGGAACTAACACCCATACATTAAGCCTTTTGAACTAGAGAAGCTCTTCTTGCATTGAGTCCATCCATGCAGGGTCGGTCATAGCCTCTTTTACATTTTTTGGTTCCATAATGCTCACAATCAGTGCGTAGATGCACATGTCACCATCAGTTTATAAATGATTGCATGTCAAGACTGGTCGTGAGGGTTCTCCTATCACTTGTTCTAGAGGATGATCCTTAGTTTATTGCTATTCATAAGGGTAAGGTTGATAAAACGTATGCATATTTGATGGATTCACATATTGTAAAGATGATGATTCAACAACACTTGTGGATGGTGGAGCAAATGGGTTCTCGAATACATCTCCATCAAACATTGCATTGGGAACATTATCAACAACTATTTTAGGTTGGAGTAGAGATTGATTATCTTGTTGTTGAATATGTTGTTGTTGTGGTTTGAGCTTGTCAATATCCTGTGAAGTGTTTGGAATATTTGGAGATTGTGAAGATGAATTTGTTCGTGTCGATATTGTGTCTGCTGTTGTTATAGATGCCGTTAGAGTCTGAAGAACTTGAGGAGCTGAAGTAGCAGGAGTAGTTCTTGGAGCAGCTGACGGTTTACCACCAATATAATCATCATACATAGCTTCAAACAATAGATCTAATTCACGTTCAGTTGGTTTTTGAGATGTTATTATTGACAGAGCATAAGTAAGATCGAGTCCTGAACTAATTTGTCCAGAATGCATGCTTTAAAGCCCGGGTTTTGAACTGCGTTGTTCAAAAGCCATAGCTGAAAGCTCATCAAATGTCACGTTCATCATCTCCATGATTTTATTTGTCCTTTGGTTGTATACTCTCTAAGCACAAGAATTATCAGAATAACCAACGAAGAAGCCAATGTCACCTTTTGCACCAAGCTTCCCAATGTCTTCACGATCATTCTTAATAATAGAAAGCCTCGAATACATAAAGAAAGGAGATATTCGGTTTTCTGTCGTTAATAAGCTCATATGGTGTTTTTACAAATCGACGGTGAATGATGGAGCGGTTTTGAGTGTAGCATGCAGTAGCAATCGCTTCAGCCCATAAGAATAACAGAGCACCAAAAAAATAACGTTGTTCTAGCAGCCCCCCATAATGTCTGATATCTTAGTTCTACGACTCTATTTTACTGAGGAGTTTTCACAGAATAAGATTGGTAAGAGATGCCAACACTGTCAAAGTATTCTTTTAGGACTTGATTCTTGAATTCTGTACCGTTGTTGGTTCTTACAATAATGACAGAAGCTTAAAGAAGGACTTGAATTTTATTTAGGAAAGTCTTAATCACTTCAGGTGCTTCATCCTTTGATCTGAGAAAGTGAACCCACGTGTAACGAGAGTAGTCATCCACTATCACCAGAATATACCAATTCCCATTTATGCTTTCGACTCTTATTGGGCCACAGAAATCCATATGAAGCAAGTGTAATCTTTGCTTTGAATTTGGAACATGTTTGGGTAGGTGAGATGCCTTATTGCTTTTTCCTTGCTCGCATGAGGGAAAAATATGTTCTTTATGATATTTGAATTTCAGAAGACCGGTGACGAGATCGTTTTTAGCAAGGTCATTTATGGTGTCAAAATTAAGGTGGGATAAACGTTAATGCCATAACTAAGATTTGGTAGAAGTAGCACGAGCCATGAGGCAAATTGGAGATGCAGAGGCCATTTCATAGAGATTGATTGTGTAAAGGTTTGTTGTACTATTTCCTTTTAACAAATCAACTCCTTCTAGATTTCTAACAAAACAGGCGTTCCTTCTGAAATCGACCTCTAAATCTGAAACTCAAAACTGACCAACCGAGAACAGGTTGTGCCCCAAGCCCTCAACAAAATAAACCCTAGTAATCAAAATATTTCCCCATTGAAGATTGCCATAACCTAAAATTACAGCAATATGATTGTTTCCAAAGCAAAGAGTTCCCAAAAATTTCCAGACGAAATTGATAAGAAGCTTTAGATTCCCGTTCATATGTTTGGAACAACCCGAGTCGACGCACCATAAACAAATTTGGATAAGCTTCCAAGAAAAGAAGTGTAATTTGGAAACAGTTATGCTTGTAGGTTCCTAAGGGTTAGAAGTACATGCATTATCACATTTAGAGCTGTCAGATTGACACTCAAAGTCACTAGATTTAATTAATTTGCCACTAAAGTCAAACATTCTTTCAGTTGGTGACCACTTAAGGCAAGTTCTAGGTTTCTTAGGCTTAAATGAAGAAAGTCTTGCTTTGGACCCTAAGTTCTTAGTTTTCATGACTTTTGGCTCATGTTTCTTTTGATTTGCAACATTTGAAACATTTGCACTTTTGTTATAATCACGAGAATTCACGCCATTCACATAATTAAGCACACAGACATCATGATTAGCAGTAATTAAATATTGCTTACACATAGCACAAACAACTTCAAATTTATCATTCCGAATAGAAAGCTTAATGTTATTACATTCAGATGACATATGTTTCTTATTCTTATAAAGCAGTCAATTTCTATGGTGTTCTTCTACTTCAACTTCTTTGTTCTTGATGCAACTACTCTTAGACGCAGAGGGGACCCTATCATTCTTTGTATTGCTCCTAGGTTGTGGCCTTCTGGTCTTAACAGTGTTGTCTACTCCTGTAGAAGACAAACCATTTGAGTTAGAATTCACATTTTTCTTATGAATGACACTTAGTTATGAAGCAATGATCGGTTTGGTCCTAACGCTTACTTTAGCGGGTTTGTTAGGCACATACTTTTCCTCTCTAGAAGTCTTAAAAGGATTAATCCTAAACGTTCCTGGGGAAATCACTCTATCATTGTTCATAACTTTTGATTCTCGGGTGAAAGGTGTCGAGTTTAAAGTGGCTAGTTTTAACAAAGCATTCGTCTCACCAACCTTGGGAATAACCTTTGAATTTGAAAAAGGAGTTACAGAAAACAATTTTGATTTGGAAAAAGAAGGTGGTTTCCCCAAGATCGATTGCTTTGTAAACTTAGTACTCATTCCTTGGTGTCCTTTTGTTCAGAAACCTTATCAAATAAATGGGCTTTTAACTTGGCATTTTCATAAATCGTAATATGTAATTTTTTTGCAAAGAGTCAATTATGGATTTGGTTTGAGTCCGTGTCACATTGATAGAGTCAAACAGGTTCTTGTATGTGGTCTTAAGGTGAGCATTTTCTTTAGCATAATTAAAAACCTGAAACTCTAATTCCATGTTCTTATCTTTTAGTCTCTAAGACAAAGGATCAATGGTATCTGATACACATGGAGTATCCTTACTTTTACCCTTTAGATCTCCCAACTGAGCTTGCAACTGTTCGATCTTTTGTTACATGTCATTATAAGCTTTATCGTATGAAATTTTGTCATATTTGCATTCTTCACATTTTTTGTACCAATCATTCCAAAGTATAGCATATTCATTTTCCTTTTTAATGATACAATTTTCAAATCCTTCTTTCGTACGTTCAAGCTCATTCTGGAGATCAGATGATTCGACAATAGTAGGAGTTTGCACAATAGACATAATATCCTGACTGACAACTGCTCTCAAAAGACGCTTGATTTTAAATTCCAAAGCCTTGTGCTTAACAAGAGATTCATTAACTTCGTTTTCAAGAGATTTGAAGTCTCGAACAAATTTAGCTGCTTCCTTTAAAAATTGTATTTCAAAATTTTAAACTCTAGCATCAACTTGGTTAACGATAGGGTAAATTTAATCTTTTACAATTTTAAGAAGTTCTTGATGAGCATAAGACGACCAATTATGTATATCTAAAGTCATTTTTTGTTTGACAACACGTTGAAGAATCACAATGGTACTTTTTACCTCGTTTAGAAATTTTTGTGCAACACTTGGAGAAGTATCATCCGAAAACTCTTCATTTTGTATTGAAATTGATTTGGAAACTAGCCGTTTTTGAAGTATTTGAAAAATACATCTCTTCACGTGACTTGGCCTCTTAAGAAACATAAACCTTTTAAAGTTGATTGATCTTTGCATAATTTGCCGGTTTTATTTCTTTGTTCAATTGTTTCATTTTTAGGCGACTCTCTTGAGCAAGTTGTAGTGTCTCCTTCGAATCATACACAACAGGAGGATCATTCTTTTTTAGTAATACTTTACCATTATACAAACTCTGTTGTTTCTACTGAGCTTGCTTGAGATAACAGGGATTTTGATAACACAAAGCCATTTTTTGTTCGGTGTGGAAAAATGAGTTTGGCTTAGGTGAAAGCATGTGCATAGTTTGAATAGATTGACCCGTTTTGACCAAAATGTTATCTAGTTCCTTTATCTTTTGCTCAAGTTGAATTTGTTTATCAAGAAGCTCATTTTCACGTATTTTGAAATCAAACTTCAACTTTTTCTTCTCTTGTTGAAGATAAGAAACAGTTGATTTTTCTTTTAAAAGCTGGTTATTTAAATTTGCAATTTCCTCATTCAAAGTCATTATCGTTTTAGTAGAAGTTAAGTGAAGTGCATTTATCTTTTTAGTAAGACATTTCTCTTGATAAACATACTTTTGACAACACCTTTCAAGGTTTTCATATTTTTCTTGATTGATTTCAAAACATTTTTCTTGATTTGTATATCTAGCACGCTCAGTGGTCAATTCTGCATTAGTTTCTTTTATTTTGCGATTGATCGAGATGACTTCTTAACTTCAATTGCTAAATTATTATATAATAATTTAAAATAAGCACTTGTTTCCTCAACAATAGCATGATGTTCTACTGTTCCCCCACTTTGTTCCACACTAGAAATCGTAGAGATAACATTACTATCATTCTGTTGTACTTGGTGTGGTTCAGGAATGGGCTCGAGTAGCTCAGTATACTGCTCTTCTTGAGTAAACATATTAAATATCTCATTATTATAACAATTGTCATATTCGTGTACCTTAGCTGATCCATCTGAGTCATAGACGAGAGCTTTGTTAGTCTGAGTACCCGATGTCGATTCTTGCAGCAGATTAGCTATCAAGATGCAGTTTGCATTGACTTTCTCAATCTCGTTAAGATCCCCTGCAGCAACCATCAAATCAGACTCTTCAGCTTGGAGTTAGATCCCTGCGTCTTCCTTTTGAGCAATCGGCAATTGTGTCTGAAGATAAGTAGCATCCCTTCTCCTTGGTCCGACTGTGCAGTTCCTAGCAAGATGACCTATTCTTTTGCAGTTGTAACACCTTACCTGATTTCCATTGTTCCTATTACCCTTACCTTCAGCTCGTGCTCCTACAACATTACCATTCCGATTTTGATTTACATTCTGATTAGCAATTCCTAGAACAACAATAAGCCCATTCTGATTTTCAACATTCTTAATACCCGGATTCTGAACTACATTCTGAATAACATGATTCCCGACATTCTATACTGCATTATACCTATTCTGAGATTCCTAATACTATGCCCAACATACCGTCTAAATTGATTCCCACCATTACCTCCAACCATCTGCATCTGTCTGTCTTGACCTAAATTTATACCCGGCTGTGCAATCTGCCTATTACGGGGGTTTGATGAAATTCTTTGGTTGTTGTTGGTTGGTGTTGAGTAGTTTAGTTTGAATGCCTTAGCCATTAATACAAGTGTCATGTTCATTGCAGTTATGGGATCTGTAATATCTTTGAGATTTGGCATTGGTTGTTGCATGTAGTTCATGTTGAATGATGGTTGTAGGATGAAGTTGTTGTTATGTAGTGGTTGTTTCATGTAGGTAACCTGTGATGGTTGATCTTGGTGAAACATTGAATAGTTTTAAGGATTATTGGAATTTTCCATAAGTGCCAAAGGATCATGTGCTCTTGCAAGTCGTTCTGCCTTTAGTTCATTTACCTCCACCTGATTGTATTTCAAGAAATCATACAACTGAGTGTAATCTACTTCATGCAAATCCTTTGTTTGGTGAATAATGGTAACATGTCGACTCCGTTCTGGTTGTAGGTTGTTTAGGAACTTGAGATTGCTAGAAATCTTTTCTAGAAAATGTTTGTTTCTTTTGAAGTCATTCATCAACTTTGAGAAATTATGATAGTAAGACTCAATCTATTCCCCATCAGATGAAGTAAACCTTTCTCATTCATTAAACAACTTGGCCTTTTTCTCTTGAATCTCAATATCAAAACCTTTCATCGTTTGCTAAACACGTAACCAGATTTCCTAAGCAGTTTCATAACTATCAACAACAACATAGTTGTCTTTAGGAAGACCCTTGAGAACAATCTGAATGGCTTGATCATCTGCTTCCATTTGCTTTACTTCTTTTTCAGTAAGTTCCTTATGAGTCTGCTCATGAAAAGTTTCAGCAACAGGAACTTCACGGTCTGGATCACCTGGTTTAAGAATCGTTCGTCTGACATATGGACCATGCATAATGGAGTTGTCGATTAGCTTTCCATTTGGTTTGCTCTTTGCATAACGAAGAAGACGAGAAGACCATGGAACATAGTTGTCTTTGTTGAGCTTAGGTGGACGGTTTTTGGAACCAGCAACATAAATGTCTTGTTAAGTCAATATTGCAAAAGTGATGTGAAATGATATACTAGAATCATTTTAGTGATTAGTGATTATGAGTTGTTCTTGATGTAACTTAAAAGTACAAAAAATTCTTGGCAAAATCGGCTAAGCTAAGGAAATGTGGCAATTTCGGTGCACTGGCAATTTCGGTTAAGCTTAGGAAATGTGGCAATTTCGGTTGAAAGTGGAAATTTCGGTTGACTGTGGCAATTTCGGTTGAAAGTCAATTTTGGTTGGGTGTCAAATTCGGTTGAGGTGTCAATTTCGGTTAATACAAAGTGGCAATTTTGGTTAACACAAAGTGGCAATTTTGGTTAATGCAAAGATGGCAATTTCGGCTAACACAAAGATGGAAATTTCGATGCCTTCAAAGTGGTAATTTTGGCGCCTTCATAAAATTTGAAAAATCAACTTTTCAAATCACTCAAAAACACACTTTTTGACGTTTCTGAATGATTTCTTTTGCAAAACTAAGTATAACTAAGATACTCTTAACATAAAAACACAACCTTTATGATTTTTAACACCAAAAAATCCACTTTTTGGTTCGAGACTCATAACTAAAACGCACCTTTTTTCTAAGATTTTGAACAAACTAAACACACACAAATCACTAAACACTCCTAGGTTCTTAATACCACATGTTAGCCTATCATATCCACATCAAACACACATGAAAATAGAAGAAATTCTAGAGAGAGAAAGAGGGTTTTAGAGAGAGAAAGAGGAAGAAAGAAAAGTGGAAGATTACATAGAAGAAATGAGTAACCAACACCCTCCTAACATGCTAGGAGAGTGATATTTATAGTACTAGAGACATGGACTCCATATGGAGTCGTTTGGGCCTTAATGGGTCGAATAAAAGAAAACTAATGGGCTTTAGCCTGACACCTAGGCTCAATTAGCTTAGATTAATTCCCGTAAACTACGTTTTTCTATACAAGGCTCGAGAATATTTAATGACCATCACTTTACTAAAAATGAGGCTAAAAACTATCTTGCACCCTGAGGGACTCCTTAATGCGCAGATGACTGTCCAACTCAACAAGAGTTAATTCTTCCTTCTGATGTTTCAAGGTGTGCTTGAAATCTTTCCAAGAAGGGGTAACTTTATCAAAGATACAAGAGACCTAAATAGCCTCATCCATGTTCATCTTATGTTGTGTAAATCTATCAAGTATACCCAGAAGTTCATTGTATTGTTTCATAACTCGTCTTAAATCTGTCATTTTGTAATTAGTGAAATTACTAACAATGAACTTCTTACTTGATGCATCCTCAGCCATATATTTGGCTTTCAATGAATCTCATAGTTCTTGGGAAGATTCAACATTATGATAAATATCAAATAAAGGATCAGACATACCATTGAGGATTAAACCTTTGCAAACATAGTAATCATTTTCCCACTTACTCATCCTTCTGATTTGATCCACGGTAGCATTCTCACCATCTTCAGTAATAGGAGTAGTGAGCACATATTGTTAGCCTCGTTTTTAGTAAAGTGATGGTCATTATTTATTCTCGAGCCTTGTATAGGAAAACTGTAGTTTACGGGAATATGTACTCAAGCTTGGAAAAATATGCATCTATGCTTAGGCAATTTATGCACTTTCTCAGGCGATTTATGAATTTGGTCTCAGGCAAAATATACACCTGTTTTTGCCTAGAATTCTTATTTCACGGTTTATTCTTGCATTTGTAAAATCTTATGAAATACTCTTTTATTTTCTCAGTTTAAACAAGACTCGTAAAATCTTGTGAAATAGATTTCTATTATACCTTTAAGGACTAAAACTAAGCCAAGAACAACTCATAATCACTAATCATTAAAACGATCCAAGTATATCATTTCACATCACCTTTGCAAAGTCAAATCAACAAGACAGTTATGCTGTTAGAGCATAACGACATGCAAAAACACATGATCCTTTGGCATTAATGGCAAACACTCAGACTCCGTTTCACCCAGATCAACCATCACACATTACCTACATGCAACATCTACAACCCAACAAAAATTATGTCCAACAACCTCCATTCAACACGAACTACATGCAACAACCAATGAAAAATACCAAAGATATCTCAGATCCCACAACTGTAACAGATATGGCACTTGTACTCATGGCCAAGGCATTTAAGCTAAACAACACTACACCAACAAACAACAACCAAAGAAGTTCATCATATCCTTGCAACAGGCAAATTGCACAACTGGGTATAAATATGAATCATGACAAACAGATGTTAATGGTCGAAGATAATGTTGGGAACCATTTTAGACCGAATGTAGGGCAGATTTCAAGGAATTAGAATGGGTATAATGCAGTGCAGTATGTAGGGAATCAGCTTAGGTATAATGCAGTTTAGAATTCAAATATTCAGAAGACTACAAATCAGAGTAGAAGTGGAAATGTTGTAGCAGCACGGGCTAGGGGTAATGGTAATGGGAACAATGAAAATCAGATAAGGTGTTACAAGTGTCAAGGAGTGGATCATTATGCTAGGAAGTGCACAGTAAAGCAAAGGAAAAGGGATGCTGCTTATCTTCAGTCACAGCTGTAGATTGCTCAAAAAGAAAGAAGCAGGGATCCAACTCAATTCTGAGAAATTTGATTTCATGGCCGCTACAGGTGCCTATAAAGAGATTGAGGAAGTAAATGCGAACTGCACTTTAAAGGAAAATTTACAGCAAGCATCGACATCAGGTACTCAGATTGACAACGCTCCCGTTTATGATTTAGATGGATCATCTGAGGTACACCATTCTGAAAATTGTTATAATAATGATATATTTAATATGTTTACTCAAGAGGAGCAATATATATATATATGTTTACTCGAGCCTATTAATGAGCCACATACGGTTCAACAAAATAACAGTAATGTTATCTCTGTAGAATCCAGTGTGGAACATAATGGAGGAACAATAGAACAACATCGTGTAACTGATGAGGAAGCGCGTGCTTATTTTGAATCATTAAATAATAATTTGGTCATTGAAGTTGAGAAAGTCAACATGGTCAATCGCAAGATGAAAGAAACAAATGCTGATTTGACCACTGAGCTTGCTAGATATAAAAATCAAGAAAAATATTTTGAAATTAATCAAGAAAAATATGATAAACTTGAAAGGTGTTATCAAAAGTATGTTTATCAAGAACAATGTCTTACTAAAAAGATAAATGCACTTCACTTAAGTTCTGCTAAACAAATAACGACTTTGAATGAGGAAATTGCAAATCTAAATAACCATCTTTCAAAAGAAAATCAACTGTTTCTTATCTTTAGCAAGAGAAGAAAAAGTTGAAAAATGATTTCAAAATACGTGAAGACGAGCTTCTTGATAAAAAAATTCAACTTGAGCAAAAGATAAAGGAACTAGATAACATTTTGATCAAAACGGGTCAATCGATTAAAATGATGCACATGCTTTCACCTAAGCCAGACTCGTTTTACCACACCGAATAGAAAATGGATTTGGGTTATCAAAATCATTTTTATCTCAAGTAAGCTCAGTAGAAACAACAGAGTTTGTATAATGGCAAAGTATTATTATAAAAGCATGATCCTCCTGTTGTGTATGATTCGGATGAGACACTACAACTTGCTCAAGAGAGTCGTCTAAAAATGAAACAATCAAACAAAGAAATAAAACTGGCAAATTATGCACGGATTAATCAACTTTAAGAGGTTTTTGTTCCGCCAAGTCACGTGAAGAGTTGTTTTTTTCTAATACTTCCAAAATGACCAGTGTTTCTAAATCGGTTTCCAAACTAATTTCAATACCAAATGAAGAGTTTTCGGATGATACTTCTCCAAGTGTTGCATGGAAATTTCTAAATGACGTAAAAATCACCATTGTGACTCTTTAACGTGTTGTATAAAAAAATTACATTAGATATACACAACTGGTCGTCTACTGCTCATCAAGAGCTTCACAAAATTGTAAAAGATGAAATTTTCCCTATCGTTAACCAAGTTGATGCTAGAGTTCAAAATTTTAAAATACAATTTTTGAAAGAAGCAGCTGAATTTGTTCGAGACTTCAAATCTCTTGCAAAAGAAGCTGATGCATCTCTTGATAAGCACAAGGCTTTGGAATTTGAAATCGAACGTCTCTTAAGAGCAGTTGTCTGTCAAGATATTATGTCTATTGTGCAAAATAATTTTGTTGTAGATACATCAAATCTCCAAACTAAGCTTGATCGTACGAAAGAAAAACTTGAAACTTGCATTATTAAAAAGGAAAAAGAATGTGATGTTCTTTGGAATAATTGGTATAAAAATGTGAGGTATGTAAATATGACAAGATTTCGTATGATAAAGCTTATAATGATATGGAAAACCAAATTAAACTGTTGCAAGCTCAGTTGGGAGATATCAAGGGTAAGAGTATGGATACTCTATGTGTATCAGATACCCTTGATCCTTGTCTTAGAAACTAGATATCAAGGGTAAGAGTATGAACATCTTAAGACAACATACAAGAACCTTTTTGACTCTATCAAAGTGACACGAGCTCAGACCAAATTAATAATTGACTCTTTGCAAGAAAATTTACTTGGCATCCTTTATGAAAATTCTACGTTAAGAGCCCAGTTATTTGATAAGGTTTCTGAACAAAAGGACACCACAAAAGGTACGAGTGGGAATACTAAGCTTGCAAAGTAAACACTCATGGGAAAACAACCTTAGTCTTCAAGAACAAAACTTTATTCTATAACTCCTCTTCCAGAATCTAAGTTTATTCCCAAGGTTGTTGAGTCAAATGCTTTGTCAAAAACCAGTCACTTCAAACTCAGAACCTTCCACACGAGAATCAAAAGTTGTGAACAATGATAAAGTGATTGCCTCGGGAATGTTTAGGATTAATCCTACCATAAACTCTAGGGTAGACAATTTTGTGCCTAATAAACATGTAAAAGCAAGCGTTAGGACAAAACCGATCACTGTTTCAAATCCTCATGTCATCACTAAGAAAGATGTTAATTCTGATTCAAATGGTTTATCTTCTATAGGTGTAAACAACATTGCTAAGACCAGAAGGCCACAGCCAAGGAGAAATACAAAGAATGATAGGGTCCCCTCTGCGTCTAAGAGTAGTTGCATCGAGAATAAAGAAGTTGAAGTAGAAGAACAGCATAGGAATTTACTTCTTTCTAAGAATAAGAAACATATGTCATTTGAATGTAATAACATTAAGCTTGCTATTTATAATGATAAATCTAAAGTTGTTTGAGCTATGTGTAAGCAATGTTTAATTACTGCTAATCATGATGTCTGTGTGCTTAAGTATGTGAATGATATGAATTCTTGTGGTGATAAAACACAGTGCTAATGTTTCAAAAATTGCAAATCAAAAGAATCATAAGCTAAAGGTCAAGAAACCTAAGAAGGTAGAGTCCAAAGAAAGACTTGCTTCACCTAAGCCTAGTAAACCTAAAATTTGCCTTAGGTGGTCACCAACTGGAAGAATGTTTGACCTTAAAGGAAAAATAATTACATCCAATGAATCTGAGTGTTAATCTGATAGCTCTAGAGGTGATAATGCATGTGCCTCTAACCCCTAGGAACCTAAAAGCAAAGGGTTTCCAAATTCTACTTCTTTTCTTGGCAGGTTTACGAGACTTTGGAGGCAGACTACATGTATCCATCCACTTAATGTTCTCTAATGAGCCTAGGAATGGCTTATGTACACTTCAGTGCATAACCCGAGCTTTAAATAAAAGGAGAGTGTATGCTTCAGTGCGCTTTACCTTCAAAAGAAGAGAACTCTTCTTGTTTTCAAAACAGTTGAACACAATTTTTCAAGAATTTTTTCAAAAGGATTTTCAAAATCGTTCAAAATTCTGTGTTCAACACTCCTTTCTCATGTCATTTTCAAAATTTGAATCATTCTTTATAAGTGCATCAATTTTTGAGGGGGAGCTATTTGAAAAACATTTAATGCTTTTAGACACATCCTCTCATATCTTCCTTTGTGTGTCTAAAACATTTCACATTTGTATATATTTATCAGAAAAGCAAATTATAAAAATATAAAACCTATAAAAACAAAAGATAAAATCAAAAAAATTTACAAATACCAAAAAAAATCTTCTCCGACATGTCTCTCGTAAATCGATAACATTTACGCACCTAGAAATGTTGAATAATATTGACACGAGTGTATAAATGAAGTTCGAGCGAGAGTTATAACAGTTTTCAAAACATGTCACTTCAAATTTTCACTACGACTTTTAAGTAAATGTCAGCTTAGGACTCGGTCTCCTCCATTTATGTACATTTATCCTAAACAACGGGAAGTTCATATTTTCTCGGTCTTGAGCAAAGTCACATAAACATTCAAAGTTTTGAATGCTCAAAAAGAGACCTAAGGAAATGATAATAAATAAAATAAATTTAACATCATTTTCAATGTTAAGCATAATTTTTCAAGATATTTTTAAAAGAAATATTCAAATCTTTTAAAATTGTGTGCTCAACAAACTCCCACTCCAAGTTTTCACTCTTATCTATTTTTGAGGGGGAGTATAAATTTTAAAAATCAATAATAAGTGGTTCCTTCGGCATGTATTCCCGTTCTCCCATTATTTAGTTAGTCTAAGAGTGGATCAACATACATTCACTTGTATTTTAATTCATTGGATAAGTCAAAAATTGTCACCACATATGCAGTTTTTGAGGGGGAGAATAGTGATTAAAATATGATCAATATTTCTTAATATCGGATAAGATCTCTTGAATATAAGTGCGTTCCCATTCTCGCATGTACAAAAATCATTCATAATATGATGCATATGTGTAAGGGGAGATTTTTGGTGATATAGAAAACTCTCAATGTCTAATAAATGATTTTTTTTCAAACACGTTGATTGCTTTTTCAATGGTTTTATGGCTACTATGAAAATACCCAAAGACCGACCAACTGTTGTGATTTACGAATATACAAGGCGGTTAAGGTTAAATATTTTGTTCGATGATCTAGCCAGAACCGAAGGGATCTACCTAAAGATACTCCATAAGATAGAATAGAAGTCTTTAGTTATGATTGAAAAAAGGAGTAAAGTAAGATTGGGAAGAATGATATCCAAGGCATGAGTTATCACTGGAACAAACCCAACATGGTGAATGAGGACGCGTTGGAATCACATTGAAGGGTTTGAAGAATAAAAAAGAATTGTAAAGATAAAGGGTGTAAAGAAAGAAGCCCTCCATACAGGCTTAGGCAGAAACCGGGTCAATGCATAATCTATCGGTAATCATAAAGATGATTCTGGTATTGAAGACAAGTCATCATGGACCCAGTGATGCAATGCATAACCCATCTCAGCTACTCAGGCTTCTTTCAAAAGAAATTTGTTTCATTTCTCACAGAGATCAACACGCTTCTATTGACTTTCTCATTCTGAGATCATTGAGATTGAAAAGGTGACAGACCGCTCTAGCCTTCGATCACCAAATAACAAAAGTGCACTTATAAAGTCTAGAGCCAACAAGATCAATCAAAAATCTCAATAGGACATAAATTCCAATATACAATTATTGTTCATCATCAAGAACACAACTTGTGCAAGAGTCTTACGCATTATCCTTGTGATTCTGCCATAACATTCAGAGTGATACTCTTTAGTATTCACAGTGATGAATGAAAATCCTTCTAGAGTCAACATCAAATAGTTCTACGGTAGGTGACTTGCGAGATTCTACATGAATTAAGCTTGTGTCAACTAGATATCGACTTTAGTCCAATAAATGAATTGACGGCTTAATCAGAAAGATGGTAACTATCTTATTCACTCTTATCATGATGCCTGCTTTGAGACGTTCTAGTAATGAGAACATGCAAGCATAGTGAATCTAACACATCTGTGTTAAAAGATCCTACGCTTTAAGCTGGAAACCCTGTCAAGGAGGTTCTTCCAAATTGAACCTACCTGATCACAAGTCAGTCCTTACGGAACCAGAGGTTAATGTAACCGAACTATGACGAATAACAAAGCCATAGTCGTCCATATCTGTTGTTTATCACTAACATCAAATTTCAGGTATAGTTTACGGCGTTACAACCTCATTCCAGCTGAGTCAAGATTCACTACCACATGCTCATGATCAATTGACAAAGATAAATACATGATGAAAGCTCAAGTACATGTTTCAAAGTCTTGCGCAAGCTCTGATGTACAAGAACTTCCTCAAAGAATATAAACAATAATATTGCAAGCAGATCATGTAAAAGATCAATGTTGAGGGAGATTGTTAGCAAGCTTTCAAGATAATAAACATGTGGGTAGAGACAAAAGATCGCAAGATGGCATAAGATTCCATGATAAAGATTTAAAGATCTCAAAGTTTAAGATAAAGTCAAGGCTAAAGACCAAGATATCAAGATTAAGATAAAGATATCAAGATTAAAGATCAAGATCCAAGATCACAAGCATGCAAAAGGAACTTCAAAAGAATTCCCAAGCAAACAAGGCACCAAGATTCAAGAAGTCACAAGAAGTGAATCCATAAGTGTAATGACCACCCCTTAGGGGGAGATTATTAGCCTCGTTTTTAGTAAAGTGATGGTCATTATTTATTCCCGAGCCTTGTATAGGAAAACTATAGTTTACGGGAATTATTTAAGCTAATTGGGCCTAGGTGTCGGGCTAAAGTCCATAAGTTAATTTGTATTCGGCCTAAAAGAAATCCCAAGTGGCAAACATCCTCTCTAGGGTATAAATACCACCCTCCTAGCTTGTTAGAAGGGTGTTAGTTACTCATTTTCTCATAGTAATCCTCTATTTTTCTTTCTTTCTCTAAACCTTCCTTTCTCTCTCTAGATTTTATGTTATTTTCATGTGGTATGATGTGGATTTGATAAGATAACATGTACATGTTATCTTATCAAATCCACATGTTATCTTATCAAATCCACATCATAACATACGAAAATAACATAAGATCTAGAGAGAGAAAGGAAGGTTTAGAGAGAGAAAGAATAATGGAGGATTACTATGAGAAAATGAGTAACCAACACCCTCCTAACAAGCTAAGAAGGTGGTATTTGTACCATAGAGAGGGTGTTTGCCACTTGGGCTTTCTTTTGGGCCTTTTAGGACAAATACAAATTAACTTATGGGCTTTAGTCCGACACCTAGGCCCAATTAGCTTAAACAATTCTCGTAAACTACAGTTTTCCTATACAAGGCTTAGGAATAAATAATGACCATCACTTTACTAAAAACGAGGCTAACACATATACCACACACTTATGCTGGAAAGCAAGAAGTGCATTTTCTTCTGCCATCTTCTAAAGTCCACCCCTTCAAACTTTTCAAGCTTGGCAAAGTTTGAAGCCATGTGTTTCATAGCGGCGGCAGCCATTGATTATCATAAAATAATCTTCTTTGATTGTTGGTTATTTTAAGCCCACAACAGGGTGAAGATAATCAATGTCTAGCTAATTACCAATTAAGGTTACCGGATATCACTTAAAAATGTGTAATCACTTTTTAAAAAAAGATTATTCGACCCTATACATGGGTTACACGAATACCTCCTTGGGATAAAACCAAGTGCTTGTTCTTGTTTTAGGCACAAATCAAGAACCATTCGCTTCTAAGTGTTTATGTTTTCTATGTATCTTTCCATGCAGTTTGTAATATCCTATACCGATTTACTCAAACCCTAGTCAATGGAATTATGAGAGATTGATGGCCCATTAATCTCTTTCATAATTAACCTCTATAATTGTAGGGATTAGTGGTTACATAACCAATTTAAACGTGGTCATTAAATATAGTCAAACTTGCCACTTGAATAGGTCAAAGTTGTTACAAGTTAGTTGAATTCATTCCAGCGAGGTCAATCCTTCAGTCGTCCTCCAGGATAGCTCAATGAGGCACCACAAGCTGAATCGGAGTTCTATTGAAAGACCCAATGATAAGATAACCCGCTGGGATATCTCAGATGGAATTTATGTCTGATGGTATCCTTCAGCTTACTACTCAGGGAGTACAAAGCTGAAGCCATCAGACTGATGAATATCATTCAGCCCAGAGTTACACTCACTGAAGAGCGAATTCACTAAACTTCATCAGCGACTTGAATTTCCTTTACCACTATCAGAGTTAGGGTGTTCAGTGACCTATGGGAGTACACTCCGTACCTCCAGTCGCATTACTCGGTATGAACTGAACTCAAAATTGAACTAAGGGTATGTTTGGCAAAACTAGTTGTATGGTGTAAGCTGTAACTGTAAGTGTATACTACAAATGTTAACATGAACTACAGCTGTATTTTTTTTTCAATAAAAGTGTTTGGTAAATTAACTGTTACTGTAAACTATAAAGATGTGTAAAATGATTAAAAGATCATATTTTAAATATGATTATATTATGGTTGGAGGGTATATCAGTAATTTACAGACTTAACAGCTCCTAACAATTTTTAAAGTTTCATCAATCAGCTTTTCATTTAGGAGCTACTTGTTTAAAATAAAATTTTAAAATTGATGCGTCCAAACAGAACTATTTATTCTGGAAGAGATTATTTTTGTAACAAAAAGCATACAGCTCTACAAAAAGGTTCAAAAAAGATCCTGCCAAACAGGCCCTAAATTTCCAACAAAACCAATATTTTACAATTTGCTTTTTCGAATCCTATCACTCTAAGTTTTGCTTCTGCTCCTGATTATGAAAATTATTAGTACATATTTTAATTTGATAGTTATGGTAAAAGCTAACTAGATCTAAGAAAACCAATAATTAGTAAAGATATGAAATGGACAACAAATTTGTTTTTGGTAATTTATATGAGGTAGTAAGAATATATTGGGTTAAACCCCCGGTATACCGATAATGATGGCACACAAAGAAGATGAGATCTTGGTATGGTTTTTGAACACTCGAGCAGGGTGATGCAACTTCTACGAGTCATGTGTTGATTGCTAACGACCGAACGTAAATATAATGTTGTAAAATTGACATTTGAGGGAACACGGGATATAATATATTAGTACGAGTAATTTACATTGAGGGAACATATGGTATGATATTTTAGTACGAGTAAATGATAATAAGTGCATCTAAAATAGTGAAGCTTTTTAAAAATTTATAAACCTTAAAATCATTAGCTTATGAATCATTTTGATTTTATAAACTTATTTCTATTATGTATAAGCCATTTTGAAGTAAATATAAAATGTTTCTTCAAAATACAAGCATTATATACAATAAAAATTTAAAATTATAAAACTCTTCATGCCAAATTTATATGAACTATACAATATTGCCGTTAAAACTAAAAATTAAAATGTATATGGATTTTAAGACTTTTTTGTACCTCACATTGTGAATATCCTTAATAAATTAGCACAAAAAGCCAACTAAATCACATATTTAATGCATACAAGAAAGTAGCATATATGTTTAGCAAATTCGTGTTTTTTTAAGTTGAGGAATCGACGAAAATGAGTTCAGGTAGGATTTGTATTTTTACTAAGTCGCATAATTTTGTTTCGAAAGGAGTGTTAGTTGAAGTACATGGGGTGAATTATGATGTTCATGTGCATGAATTAGGAATATAGAACATAAATATTGTTGATGAAACACTTGATTCCTCCGACAACTTAGAGATCAATGGTATGGAAAAAGTGAAGGATTTTGTAAACGAAAATTCTTTGGCCGATTTGAACGACTTGGGTGACTTGAAAGAAACTATAAACGAATAGGCAAGCAACGAAACTCAACATCCAATCAGCAAAGAAAACATGGATTACGAAGTTGACATCAACAAAGTATCTCCAGAAATTGTAGTTTCCTCGGACTTAAGTCGGCCTCCAGGTTTTGAACATATAAAAAGAACATCTAGTAAGTGTTCTACTTCTTTTGCTAGATACCGAAAGAATGACATAAAAGGAGTTTTCCTTATTAAAGAATTAACAAGAATTATTGAGGTAGGAGATTCCTAGGTTTTGATGTTAGAGGGTGTAAAAAGAACTCTCAAAAGAATGATCAACGGGATTGGTGTGCATATAGCTGATAAATGAACATTATATCCATTAATAGCTGTGGTACGTAGAAATGGAGAAAACGTGTTTGGTTAAAAGACTTATGTTTCAAGCATAACATTCATTTTCTCGGTATTTAAGAATCCAAAATGACGCGCCTTAAAACCTTTCGTCTTAAATCCATGTGGGGTAATTATAATTTTGATTTTGCGTGTAGTATGGCTCGTGGTAGATCGGGAGGCCTGATTTCTATGCGGGATCCAAATTCCTTTATTAAAGATGATATATGGTGTGATGACACTTTTATTATTGTGAAAGGGCATTGGAGAAATACGGTTGGTGATTGTTATATGATAAACATTTATGGTCCTCAAGACTCGTTGGCCAAAGCTATTTTATGGAATAGAATTGGTGATTTTATGCATCAACACGCTGGTAAATATATCATTTTTGGAGACATGAACGTTGTTCGTAATGAAAACGAAAGGAGTGGTTCTTTTTTTCTCGACATGATGCAGATAACTTCAACTCTTTTATAGATAATTCTGGTTTGACTGACCTTCCTTTGGGTGGTCGTCTTTTTCACCTGGATGAACAAAGATGGAACCAAGCTTAGTAAACTTGATCGATTAATATCAGAAGAGGTAGCTAAGGCTTTACTTGATGTTCGTGTTACTGCCATTGATCGTTTGTGGTCGGATCACAATCTCATTCTTCTTCATGTCTCTAAATCCGACTTTGGTCCTACTCCTTTCAAGCTTTTCCATTCCTTGTTACTTCGTGATTCATTTGATGAAGTTATCAAAATAGAGTTATCTAAATTGGAGGAACATAACTTTGGAAGGAAGCTCTTATCTCATGAAAAATTTCGCCTCCTCAAAGTTAGAAAGAAGCGATGGCATTCTGAAACTAAAACTTCTGATCGTGTTACTAAACATGATAACTTGCAACTTATAAAGTCTATAGAAGAGAAAATTAAAGCGGGTTCTGCGAATGATGACGACTATGATTCTCGTATTAAGTTGCTTCAAGAGGTGGACATATTGGATACTTTTGAATCCTTTGATCTTTTAAAAAAGGCGCGTGTCAAATGGGATATCGAAGGTGACGAGGACTCTAAATTTTTTCATGGGCTGATAAAGCAAAAAAGGATAGCTCAAATGATTCATGGTATCATGAAAGAAGGTGTTTGGATTTCGGATTCTTCTCAAATTAAGGAAGAGTTTCTCAACTTTTTTTAAAGAAAGGTTCAAAGAACATGATTTGAATGTGGATTTCCCTCTGTTTGTTAATTCTTCTGGATTATGTACTCTTGACCGTAATAGCTTGGAGACTCATGTTTCTTTAGATGAAGTTAAGAATGCGGTTTGGGATTATGGTAGTTCCAAGGCTCCCAGCCCCGATGGGTTTCTCTTTACTTTTGTAAAAAAATATTGGGATTATATTAAAGTTGACATTTGGAGTATGTCAATATTTTTCTTGATACTGGTTTGTTGCCCCATGGATCTAATTCTTATTTCTTCACTCTCATTCCAAAGGTTAGCAATCCTATTTTCATCAAAGATTTTCGTCCCATTTCTCTCATAGGCGTTCATTACAAAATCATAGCTAAAATTGTAGCTAATAGGCTAGCCAAGGTGATTGATAAGATTATTGACGGTCCTCTTATTCTTAGTGAGATTGTCGAATGGTTCCAAAAAAAGAAGAAAAAGTTGTTAATTTTCAAGATTGATTTTGAGAAAGCTTTTGACTCGGTGAGCTGGAAATATTTAGATTTTGTTCTTCTTAACCTTGTCTTTGGCTCTAAATGGTGTTCTTGGATT
>BQNB010014177.1:0-75671 GCA_026074375.1 Tanacetum coccineum | reverse complement strand
TCTCCAAGACTAGGAGAGGGTGTATAAATACTACAATGGGGGTCGGCCATGGGCTTGGTTGGGCCTCCCATGGGCCTTGGGCCGGACTGGATTACTAATCTAATCATGATACTAACTACGAGCTAAGACCTGTTACAACTTGGTAGTGACCGACACTTTTCGTGTTTCTAAATCAGATTGCTTTTGTTTCTTAATCATAAACTTCAAAGGAATCTTAGCAACAGTTGATTCTCCTAACATTTGCTCTTTAGGTTTAGGTGACCTAGGGGCGCTAGGTCTCGTATTCGTTCATTAGGAAGACTCAATCGGTTGTGACTGAGATTGGAACTTCTAACTCAAACTCGATAGCATACAATTTATAAGGATTTGTCTACATGATCTTTATTGTTAGCAACCAATCAGGATTATCCATGCCTCTTCCTTTTGACTTCCTAAAAACAAAAATAGATTGCCCAACATCATCATTAGCAACCAAATGATGTGGTTCATTGGATTTATTTGGGATGTCAGGATGTGTTGTAAGAATGTGATCAATGATGAGCTTTGTGAAAAGTGGATAGTAAAGCACTGGATTTTTGTTGTGGAATTCATGAGTTGGTAGTAAAGACATTTCCAAATCAATGCAACATAGTCTACATGCATATTGTTGACGATGCAGTAGAACATTTGCATGATGTGAAGTGGTGGTTGATCTATTCCTGTGATCCTTGTTGTTAAGCATTGCATTAGGACCTTTCTGAGTGTCTACCATGGTTGAGGTAGATCTTTTGTGTAGAACTGCCATACTAAAAGAATTTATACAGCATGACCAATTATGTTGAGGAACTCAATCATTACCCTCAGCTCAAGAGCTTCTACAAACTCAGCATGATTATTGGCAGTTGCTTGAGGTAAATTCAGCACAGTTCGAAGATCATTCAGTGAGAATGTAACTTCCTCTTTATCAACCATAAACTTGAACACATCCTCATAATCAGCCAATTTCAGAGTGTTCCACATTTATTGCTTGTAAATCAATGGAACAGAACCCGATGCAGTTAAAGCATAGCACAATGGATGTCTTCGTAGAATCTCCCAAATGATCTTACTTGCAGGTGGACATGGAAGATTGATTAGATCTATCTTCTTATTTGCTTTGGCCACCAGATATTGATGATTCACAGGAACAAGTTGATCAGTCGTGAGCAATGGCTTTAATGATTGGGACATGATGAATTCTGAATAATGTGTTAGATCAAATACAAATCATTTATATAACATTTTTTGTCTCTTTCTGCTCTGTCAGTTTTATATGTTCAAGCAATTCTTTTTGAACATATTTTTGATTAGTTTCTTTCTCATGTGCTATTTTCTTTCTTTTTCGAGCACATGCCATACACTTTGTTCTACTTATTCTTTTGCTTTCATTTTGTATGTTCTGGCAATTCTTTTTCAAACATACTTTGATTTGCTTTTTCACGTATGGTTTTTCTATCTCTTTATGTTTGAGTTTCCTCACCAATAAGCTTTGTGTAATGATACTCTTTCAAGAATAATGAAGATATACTCTGATTTTGAATAATACTTTGATTTAAAAAATTCAAGAGTTATCTCTCATATCCTTAAAGATTTTGTGAAAGAGTACCACTTTCGACAACACAATTGCAACTTTTTGATAGAGAATGAGATTTTTCCAAAATTCACTTGTGTAGTTATCAAACTCAAATCATTTGGAATGAAGAATATACTTATAGAACAAAATATTCTTATATCTAAAATGGATGGTCACTCGGCGGCTGGCGCGATTTTTAATTTCTCTAGACCGGATGTCGCTTTGATCTCTGACGCATTTTGTGTTAAACAATATAAATCATTGTTTCTAAAACCACTAATTTTTGTTTTTGAATTTATGAAAACTTTTGTGATTTTGTTAAAGAAACATGAGATATTGAAACGATCACAGACACTTGAGCATTATCCTTATATTTGCACAATTTCCAACTCATTCAAACATGTTCAAGCACATAAACACATTCAATGAAAAATATAGCTAATAGTGTTGTATTCTTATATAAACACCGTATGATCACTAAGCTGCTTTACAATACGATCAAAACCAGATACAACTTAGATCGCTGGCGCGGATGTAAATATAGAAACACGAAACATTAACTACATTTATCATTCAATGATTAACAACCATTCAGCCAATACACTGTTTAAGCTCAATATACATATGTAAGCCCATTTGATCCTTTAGCCCAATTACAAGCCCAATATCAATTCAATTTAGCCCAAATCCTAAGTCCAATTCAATTTCGGTTAAGTCAAAATGAATCCATTCGAAATTTGACCAACACTCCCTAGTTGAATTTGACTTGATAGAATCGAAATAGACCAAAAAGTCAATCGAATTTTGAAAATTAATTCCTTTTTTTGTTATCGGGTATTGACCAAAATTCTTTATTGAAATTGACTAAAACTCATAAGACACTATCGAATTTTCTAAATTCGATTCCTATCAAAATACATGATAAGATCAAACCTAATTGAATTTTGATAAAACAACTCAAGTTAGCACTTTGTAAGACCTAAGTAAGCCACAAAAAAGCATGTAAGGCCTATTAAAACTCATACTCATCTCAATCGAAGTTAGATAATGAATCGAATTTGCCTATTTCGATCTAATTTGATTCAGAAAGCATCTCGGATCAAGTTATGAACAATTAATAACTCACAAACATGATTAAACACATCTATGAATATATTAAAAGTCTTAATTTGAAAAACCCCTAAATTCAATAAACCCTAGATCTCGATTGAAAGCATTTTCGATTATAACATGTGATGAACAAACGATTAAGATGATTAAGGAAAACATTTTATACTTACATTTAGATTGATTTAAACCACATAAAATCTTTAAACACTTGTAAAACCACAATCGAATTTGATGAATAAGAGCTCAATCGAAATTTCACTTGTATCGAGTTTGTAAATAATAAAAAATTATTTATGAAGAGTATTTATAATCAACCCAATTTCGGTAACTTTTGTTGACCGAATTTGAAAGTTTCACAAGTTTGCATTTTTAGCCCCTGGAGTTGTTATAGAATTTGCTTTTAAGCCAAAATTTCCACAAACTACTCCTTCAAGCGTAATCTCTTTTTATGGATAGTCCAACAATAGATTTTTGTCTTTTTCAAACCCCGATTAATCACGAAAAAATTTATAACTCCCTCTCGAATAAATACTCATTAAAAACTATGTTAAACCACAATTTATTTGAGAGATCATTGTTTTTGCTTTTCTTGTTAAAAAATTGTGATTTTTTGAAGATAAAGATGTGAAACATTCTTTTTGTTTTTATGAACGAAAATTTACAAACACATGTTTTTCCAGTGAGAAAACATTTTGTCATATTAATAACTCCCCCTCAGATCATGATCCGAGTTTATGCATTCAAAGAATATTTTGAAAAAATACGGATCATGAATTGGATCAAAAGCGAGGAGACATGTGATTGCATAAATATCTAATATTTTTGTATATATTTTTTCATTTTCTAATTTTTATTTGTTTTTATGTTTTTGAAAACTTTCAAGAAAATCATTTTGTCTTTTTAAATTTTCAAATTTTTTATTTTGTTTTTTAAAATTATTTACATGTTGTGATGTATAATCTTGAATATCAAGAAGATAATTTTGCCAGACGTTTCAACTCAGTTGGAGTCATACATCGCATACTAATTCTGTGAACTAGATACTCAAACATTTCCTTTGGAAGAGCTTTCATAAATAGATTAGCCAATTGGTATTCCGTACCGACAAAATATAATTTAACAATACCTCACTCAACATGCTCATTGATAAAATGGCAACGGATATTGATGTGTTTTGTACGCGAATGTTGTACCGGATTGCAAGAGATTGCAATATCGCTCTTCAAGTCACAATACATCAGAATTTTGTTGAAACGATATCCATAATCCAAGAGTTGTGTTCTCATCCAGATGACTTGAGCACAACACGCGGATAAAGATACGTATTCAGCTTTCGCGGTCGACATTGCAGTACAATCTTGTATCTTTGATGACCAGCTCACCAACTTTTCTCTTAGAAATTGTATTTGTTAATACAAATAGTGTCTAAAACGTTATTTATATTTTTCGACTCCTCTACGTTTTGAAGATGACAAACTGTAAAAACGTCTATGATAAAAATAAACGTTTACATGTTATTAATCGTAAACTTCCATTTCGACGTAAATCACTTAAGGTATGTATAAACAAATCATTAAACATGATTAGTGATCAAGAAAATAATTTTTCTTAAAACTTACATTTCTAAAAAGTATTTTTACAAAAATAAAAATATACACACTATTTTTATTTATATAAGAAATGTTTTAATTAAATATAAAAATTTAAAATCTAGTCCCCCCCTAAATGGAACCTTCTACACCAGATTTTACCTTCCTCTACCGGAAAAAAATGGGAGTGTCTGCCTAGGGGTGGCCCCCTGATAGGCAGGACGGCCCTCAGATATATCTGGGACCGCCAGGACCGTCTCCGGGAGACGTTACCATTGCCTGGCTATAAATACTGCACTATTCCTTCCAGATTCTAAGACCTTTTTGCACAAAATTTTCAAATCTCTTTCTCTCTCTAAAATCCCCTTTATCTCTCTAAATCTCTAGATCACTAACATAGTTTAATCTTGTTTCAAGTGATCCAATCTTTTCTTCTTCCTTCTTCTATCAAGTGCAAGAGGAAGACTCGTTTTCGCCAAGAAACGAAGTGTTATAGATTAGTGACTTCTTCTATCTTCTTCTAGATCCAAAACCTCTATTGTTTGATCTTGTGTGATTGTGTAAATCCTGATAGTGTATAAAGTCGAAAGTGTTAATTGAGTGTCGGTTAGTGTTTTAGTCCTTAAAATACACTAGTGAAGTGGTAGATTGGTTCTAGCTAAGATTAGGACTCGACATTTAGCTTAGTGTCGGAAAACAACGTAAGCAACTTGTAAACGATTTTCTTCGCTTGAAGGGAGCTTGTTGACATAGTGAAATCTCGAGTCGGATACTCGAGGAGTGGAGTAGGGTGAAGAAGAGCTTCATAGCCGAACCACTATATTTCTCGGTGTTGTGGTTCGATCGTTATGTCTCTTATCTTTTATTTACATCTCTTATTTATTGTTTATATTATGATTGAATTGTAAGTAGATTAGATATATTGGTTGTTTATATTGTTTATTGATATCACATATACTAGAATAAAGCCTTTTTATAAACAGAGTTTTAAAACGTCAATTAACCGATAAACTATTCACCCCCCCCCCTTTAGTTTCCATAATTAGTATCAGGAGCTAAGGTCACTCAAGATTTTTAAAATATATTGTATTTTAAAACTTGGATTGATCCATGGATTCTGACAAATATCTAGAAGGGCAATCTATGCAAAGACCACCACTTTTTGAAAGTGATAGTTTTATTTATTGGAAAAATAGATTCGAAACATATGTGAAATCAAAAGATCTTGATCTTTGGCATGTTATTACTGAGGGTGATCTTCTACCAATTCAAAATAATCCAGAAACCAAACTAGATAAGGTTGTTCCTTTTACAAAATAAAAAGATGATCTCAAAAAGAGACTTGCGAAAAATAACGATGCTAAAATGGTTATTTACAACGATTTGCCTAGAAAAGAAAACGAAAGAAATTTCATGTGTAATACGACAAAAGAAATTTAGAAAACCTTGTAATCACCCATCAAGGTAATAGTCAAGTCAAAGATAACAATATTGACCTTTTGGTACAATAATATGAACAATTCGTCATTTCCAAAGACAAATTAATAGATAGTTCTTTTACTAGATTTAATACCATTCTTACTAGTCTAAAACCTTTTTATAAAGGTTACTCTAGCAAGAACTATGTTAGGATGTTTCTTAGGGCTCTACATCCTAAATCGAGAGCAAAGGTCAGGTCGATTGAAGAGTCGAAAGACTTTACATCACTATCTCTTGATGAACTCATCAAGAACCTTAAAGTTCATGAGATGATCACCAAGAAAGATTCTGAAATAGTCAATGCTAAAGGAGAAAGAAAATCTCTTGCTTTAAAGGCTAAGAAGGAATCTAGTGATGAAGAGTGTTCGATTTCCAGAAGTGAAGACGAAGAATACACCATGGCGGTGAGAGACTTCAAAAAGTTTTTCTAGAGAAGAGGAAGGTTCGTAAGACAATCGAGGAATGATAAAAAGACATTCCAAAGAAGCCGAGATGACAAGAACGGCAAAAGTGATAGGAAGTGTTTTAGATGTGGTGATCCAAATCATCTTATCAGAGAATGTCCAAAACTACCGAAGGACAAGAACCAAAGAGCTTTCGTAGGAGGTTCTTAGAGCGATAATGGTGAGGAAGATGATGAAAAGGATAAAGAAGAAATGTGTCTTATGGCTCACGCATCTAGAGAGGTACCTTCTAAAATCCTCTTACTTTAGTGATGAAAACTCATCAATAGATGACTTTATTTTAGATAGTGAGTATGATAAGTTATGCAAAATGAGTCTAAAAATAATCACTAAGAACAAACGATTAAAAGCGGTCAGAAATAGTTTAGAAAATGAAATTAGTGAGTTAAAGGAAGAATTGTCTAAACTCGAGAGAAACAAGGGAGTTGATCTCGAATGCACAACGTGTCAAATACTTAGAATTGACAACGAAAAATTAAAAGAGGAAGCTCTAAAGCTAACTCAATTTGAAAAGAGTACACGCTCGTTAAACGAAATGCTTAGTATTCAAAAACCCTCCAAAGATAAATTGGGTCTTGGGTTTAACTCATTTGAAGCATCAACACGTGGGACTAAGGAAACAAAATTTGTGAAATCTCAAAATGAGACGTCCTCTAGTGGCGGCTCCCTAATTGTTGAGGGCGGTCCCCATAATGCACAGACGGTCCCCAAAGAAAATCAGGGACCGCCGGTCTGTTCGTCAAAAAAAGAAAAATCTATTTCTTTTCAAAAATCCATTTTAGGTCGTAGACCAAAACATATGATGGTTAACAATGTTAAAATTCTCGTTGCTAGTGATGATGAGGTTAAACGGTTGTATAAACCTTATCTAAAACCCGGAGTTGGACTTTCCAAACCAAAATTTATGTTAAAAACTTCACCTCCTAGAAGAGTCAATAATTCTTATCCTCATTCTAAAACACCGCAACCAAAAAGGAACCTTGGACGACAAAATCGTCCAAACGGTCTTCGCGGTAACATCATTGGCAAAGGTACAATTTCTAATGACTCTCTTCATATAGATAATGTAGAGCATGTAGATAATTTGAGATTTAACTTGCTAAGTGTAGGTCATATATGTGATAATAAGTGTAAAGTAATATTCTCTGAACATGATAGTGAAATCACTAAGGACGGAAAATTCATAGGTTGAGGTATTAAGAAAAGCGGCTTGTATGTGATGAAATTAGGAAAGAAGCCGAAAGACAAAGTTTGTCTTACAACGATTGTAGAAAACTCCATTTTGTGGCATAGTAGATTAGGTCATGCAAATATGCGTCTAATTCAATCGTTGGCATCTAAGGAACTAGTTAGGAACTTAACTAAGCTTAATTTTGATCAACATTTTTATGATGCTTTCAAAATTTTAAAACAAGCTAACGCTAGTCACAAACCTAAAAATATGGTCTCAACGACTAGATGCTTATAACTTCTTCACATGGATCTTTTTGGTCCATTCGCCGTACGGAGTTATGGAGGAAACCTCTACACCTTAGTCATAGTAGATGACTATTCTAGGTATACTTGGACAAGATTTCTTAAGAATAAAAACGAGGCTTTCGAGCAATTTGAAATCTTTAGTAGGAAAATACAAAATCAATTAGGATGTTTAATAGTGTCAATTAGGACGGATCACGGTAGGGAATTTGATAATGAATTGAAATTTGGAGAGTTTTGTAATGCCAACGGTATTACACACAACTTCTCGGCTCCACGCATTCCATAATTAAATGGCGTGGTAGAAAGGAAAATTAGGACTCTACAAGAAATGAGTAGAACAATGTTGAATGAACAATCGTTACTACAAAAATTTTGGTGTAACGCCGTAGATACTTCAACCTACATCCTTAACCGAATCCTAATTAGATTTATTTTAGGAAAAACTCCCTATGAACTCTTGAGACGTAGGAAACCTACTCTTGATTACTTTAACGTTTTTGGAAGTAAATGTTCTATACTAAACACCAAAGATTATGATTCGCGAGAATCTATACACGTAAAATATAAAATATTTAATACGATGATAAATTACCAATTCACCCTTGAGGACAAAGGTAAAAAGGAAATTCTTCAAAATATATATATAATATATATTAATACATATTAATACGTATAATTAACCGGGAATTATGCTTTCCCGGGTCGTTTCCCCAACGACTTGTGAAATTGAAACCACGCCTTAGCTTGGATTATAATTTGAATGAGAGAAAAGATATTTTTGTTTATCTATAGCTACTAAATTAAAGCAACAAATAAAATAAACACACAAAAACAATTAACCGGAACAAATAAAACGCGACAAATAAACAAATAAGACAAAATTAACCCTTAAAAATGCAAACTAAATTTCTAAACCTAGAATAAGACAAAAGAAAATTTTAGGAAAAAGAAAATTATTATTTTTTGATTTATTATGAATTAAAAACTATTTTAATCTAATTAAATCCTAGAAAATAGCAAATTAAGTTCTAAAAATTCTAAAAAATGATTTTTAAATTTAGAAAAGTCTAAATTAACATTAAAACCTAGAAAACTATTTTTAACTATTTTTAAAATTAAAATCCTATTTTTAAAATTAAAAATAAAAGCTCAAAAATGAAAATTAAAATCTAAAAATGGTGAAAGTGATTTTTCTGAATATAAAACTAAAAGTAATTTTTCTAAAACTAAAAACTATTTTTTTGTATTTTTCTGAAAATTATTTCTATTTTTTAATGTATTTTCAAAATTTAAAACCTAAGAAAAATTGTAAAAAATAAAATACTTAATGGAAAATTGTGAAAAATTCAGGGAAAGTCTTAAACCTAACAAAGATCAAAGGAAAAATAAGAAAAGATAAACAGCTTAACAGATAAGCCCTAGGATAAGCTGAATAAGCAACGGCTTAATATTAAAAAGGAAAATGAAAATGCCTATATTAATTAAAGGAGAGGATGTATAAGTGAATTGTCCCACTTGCAGAGATGGTTAGGGTGTTGGTGTTGTGAGGGGAAGGTCGTGGGTTCAAGTCCCAGCCTTACCCTTTTTGATTTTTTTATTTTTATTTTTCAAAAACAAAAGCTAAAACTTGAAGATGATACTTTTTTAAGCTACTTTAATAAAAGAACTACTAGCTGAAAACCAAAAATAAGCTCTCTAAGAGCTTATTAAGAAGCTGACCTCAGAAATTGTTTTGAGAACCAAGAAGCTTAATTTCACTAATTTGCTTGCACAAACTTCAAATCAAGCTCAATTTTGAAAACAAAAACTATTCTAAGTAGCTTATGATGTGTATGATCTAAAAATGATAAGCTAATTAAACCATTATAACTAAAAGCAAACTGGATTTGAAGATCAAAATAGCAACCTCAGGTTTTAACTCAAAAAGCTCAAAAAAAACTTAAGCTATAAAACTTATTAAGCTAAACTAAACCCTAAGCTCTTGAAAACTAATTAACCTAGATATAAGCTATGAATCTAAATGAGAAAAACAGATAATTTAACTATAAGAATTAAAACTTAAGAATGGAAACTTAATACCTACTGATTTTGGCTTTTTCAAGTTTTTAATGAATTTTAAAAGCAAATGCAGACTAGAAATTTAGCTAGAAATTTGAAAATAAGTTTAAAACTATATTAACTTATATGTAATCTATGGACTTACTGATTTTAAAAGCCTAAAAAATATTTTAGCTAACCCTAAATATGACCCAAAAACCACTGCAGTTTAAGACTATAGTGGTTCTATCTGATGCAAATGGAAAAGGACAAAAACCAATGTGCAGGTAACCAAATTGGTTACTCCTGCACTAGAAGCACTCAATGAATGTAAATAAACTTAACACCAACAAGTTTCAAGCTCACAACAGCTTAAATCAAATTTTAGCAAACAATAGTTAAGAAACAAACTCCCTTGGTGCTGACACACTCCAATTAAGCCTTAACTTTTTATAAAATGAAATCTAAACTTTGAAAACTCTTACATGACTAATAAAAAGTGATTATCAAACTGACTTAAACAAAGATCACAACTCAGTTTGACTTTAAGAGGTCAAACTGAGTTAAACCAAACACTCCTTAAACTAATGATAGATTAAAAAGAGCTTATTAGATTAAAATCTACTTATTAAAGCTTCATTACCAGATATTCAGTAGCTTATAACAAGCTTAACAAATAGAATTAAAGATCTACAACTATGATATCTAATTTTTTTTTGGTTTTTATGGATTTAAAAGACAAATTATGAAAAGCTAAACTCTAAACTATATTAACTAAAAACAGATAGGAAAACATGATTAATAATCAAAATGAAACACAAATAAGCCCAATTCAACAACTAGATAAGCAGATAAGCAAAGCTAGTAAGCAAATAAACAATTATTAAGCTAAAATTTAAATGACAAAGAAATTTAAAAGGAAACTTACAAATGGCTTCAGCTAAACAGAAGCAGATTGCTCTTAGAGCTTATCTACAGCTCTGGCTTATCAGAGATAAGCCAGTAAAGTCCATGGGAGCCCTTCCAAATCTAGCTCCCCTTCCATAAGCTTTAAAAATCCAATAAGCATAAGATATTTAGCTGATTTATTGATTTAAGTATTATTAAGACTGAATTAAGCTCTATCACTAGCTTAGAGACTAGTGAGAGCTATTGAGAGCTTATAGTGAGCTTTTGAGTAAAATTGACTTATGAATGAGAGCTTATGAATGCAAATAAGGACTTATGACAGAAAACTAAATTTTATTAATCATAAAAGCTTGGTTACATTACTTGAAAAGAAATTACAAAAGCTTTAAAGAAATTACATTAAAATTGCATAAGCTACACTAAATTAAGCTAGAAATTTAAAAAGTTAACTAGATATAAAACTCCAAAAGAAGATATATGATGTGTGTGTGAAAGGGAGCTATTTATAGCCTCTTGATGATCCTTCTAGACCTTCCTTGCTTCCCACGCTCCTTCTAATCACCACCGTACAATGTCTCAATGATTAGAGAGTTGAACTTGGCCCTTGGATTAATCTTGGGATCACACGGATTGCCAGCGTGGCAATCCGTTGTGAAGCTCTTGTGCTTTCTCTCTGAGTAATTGTAGTGTAAAACCCAAAATCTTTTGTGCTTTCCCCTCTTCCACGTGGCCTTTTGCTTGATTTAATCAATGAGAATGACATCTTACTCCTTGCCATTATGTTATAGATCACTTGAATTGTCCTTAATGACCTTCAATTATGAAAAACCCTTTGTTTTGACTGAGTGGTAATTTGGAGAAGATGAATGAACAGTAACAAAGCCCTTGGCGCCATTTTTCAACTGAAAACGGGTAAAAGAGTGTAACTTTGGGTAAATGGCAACAATGGTCCTTGTCTTTGTGAAGTATTTTTACAATTCAATCCCTAGTGTATAACATCTTTCCAATTTGGCAGAATAAGTCCCTGGCTTCTTTTGTGCTTTTTCGTTCCTCGTGTTCGTGGTTGCCCCTTTTTAATCGTTTTCATGTGATTTTTGCTATATCCGTACCTGCACACACACAAACACAAAACAAACATATTTTTTCCATTTTCACTGTGTTTTTGGGTTTAATTGGGCCTTTTAAGGTATAAATGGATATGTGTTTTCACACATATCACAGTGTTACGAAACCAATGCCTGATTTACAAAACCTATGAAACAATGTTACGAAACCCAAAATCAGAATTACAAAACCTCTAATACAGTGTTACGAAACCTTCCAATAACATCACTAAATTACGAAACATCCAAATAAGAAAGTTGCATTACAAAACCTTTGCTTACAAAACCAAGTCTTACGATTTAGAAATACTTAAAAAGCATGGTATGGATAAATGTGATAGCTTTGGTACACCAATGGCTACTAAACCTAAACTGGATGTAGATTTGAGTTGAACATCCGTAGACCAAACACGATATCATAGTATGATCGGGTCACTCATGTATCTCACATCCAGTAGACCAGACATAGTGCAAGTAGTATGCTATTGTGCACGCCATCAAGCAAGATCGACTGAAAAACACCTCAAAGAGGTTAAAAGGATCTTTTGATACTTAATGGGAACCATTAACATGGGAATCTGGTATCCAAAGGATTCTGAATTTGAACTAACAGCTTTTTTAGATCACGATCATATCGGATGCCTTGATACTCGCAAAAGCACTTCTGGAGGAATACAATTCCTAGGTAAAAAGTTGGTCAGTCGGATGTCAAAGAAACAGGACTGCACTGCAATGTCTTCAGTAGAAGCAGAGTACATGGTGTTATCCGCAAGTTGTGCTCAAGTATTGTGGATAAGGACACAACAGAAGGATTATGGATTTAACTACAACAAAATACCATTGTACTGCGACTCACAATCAGCCATATCAATCTCATACAAACCGGTGCAGCACTCCCGTACCAAGCACATCAATGTCCGCTACCACTTTATCAAGGAACAGGTTGAACGTGGTATAATTGAATTGTAATTTGTCATACCTGAATACCAATTAGCTGATATGTTTACGAAAGCCCTTCCTCAAGACCAGTTTAAGTATCTTGTTAGACGAATTAGTATGAGATTTTATACTCCAGCAGAACTGGAGGTTCTGGCAAATGAGACTGCTTGATATTTCATCAAACATTGACTTGTAAATATTTTTTAAAAAAGAAAATACAAAATTATAAAACCTATAAAACCTAATACAAAAATATATAATTTCAAAAAGGAATACAAAATTATAAAATCAAAAAAATTCCAAAAAGAATCTTCTCTACATGTCTCTTGGAATCGATAACATTTACGTTCCTAGAAATGCCGATTAACATTGACACAGGTGTGTAAATGAAGTTTGAGCAAGAGTTCAAACATTTCAAAACATGTCATTTCTAATTTTCTTAATGGCTTATGTGCAAATCAGTACATAACTCGGACTTCAAAGAAAGGAAATTTTATCTATAGAGATAACTTATCCTAACAATGAGAAAATTAACTTTTCTCTGTCTTGAGCAGTTCTTACAAGACATTCAAACTTTTGAGCTCAAGAAAAGGAAGGTTTACCCATAAGTGCGCTTATCCTTAGCGTTAGAAGAGAAGTCTTCTAACATGTGGTTTTTCAAAATTTGAACACAATTTTTCAAGAATTTCTCAATGACAATTCAAAATCTTTCAAAATTACGTGTTCAACACTCCTCTCCTTACAAAGTTTTCCAGGACAATCATTATCTATCAAATGGTATCATTTTTATAAATGTGTCAATTGTTGAGGGGGAGTTTTCAAAAAATAAAGTTTTAATGTTTTTGAATACATCATCTCACGGTAATTTTAATGTATTCAAAACATTATAAAAAGTCTTAAGAACAACTCAGTATAATAATAACAACATAATAGAATGTTTGTTATAAAAACAAAGTTTTAATGTTTTTGAATACATCATCTCACGATAATTTTAATCTTTCAAAATTGTGTACTCAACACTATCTTAACCTCAATTTTATATTCTTTTTACAACTTGGTATCATTTTCTTTGGTGTCGTAAAATTAAGGGGGAGCAAGAAGAATTTTCACCTAAAAACGCCTAAAAATCACCCTTTGAACGTTTTTGCTTGGTTTCTTTTGCACAACTCAGTACTAGAAGGCTATAGCAACTATAAAAACATAAACTTTAACATCATAAACATCAAGATCATAGAAAACTAGGACCAAGACTATAAACCTTCAAAAACCAAACTTTTGATCTAAACTAACCAAGAAAACGCACACACAATCTAGCTAATCATCCCATAGGCTCTGATACCAATTATAGGATATTGGATATCATAACACAAGGGAAAGAATAGGGGTTGGCCGATTATAGAGAGAGAAAGGAGAGGATTTCTAGTAAGAGAAAAACCTTATATGTGTAATTGATAAAATGAACAACCAACCTCTTTCCATGACTGGAAAGAGGCTTATATAGTGAGTTACATGCCCTAGAAAATAGGCTATGGAGTAGGCTTACATGTGGGTAAAGACCCGGCCCAAAACCATAAGTCATACGCTTACATTACATCTTCAAGCTATGCTATTCTAGACAATACACGGGGTGAATGAGTCTTTTTCATGAACCTAACAATCTCCCCCTAAGGGAGGTCACCCCTAAAAAATACAATATGAATCATAGTATTCTAAGTCTTAAACAATTGACTTCAGCTCATAATCTTTGATTCTTCATTCTTTGATCTCTTTGTACATTATGTAGTGACTTTTGAGCATAGTTCCTTTAACTTGTGTGATCTTTGAGCTTTCTTTGAGATCATCAGCCTTAGTAGATCTCTTAATCATCCTTGTAGTGAAGTATTGCTTCCATGTGATGTTGTGACCTTCGGACCGGCATGCTCACACTTTTCTGGATCATGATAGCACGCATCAGAGTTGCGGAAGCTGTGTTGTAGGTCTTTTAGTTATCATGATGCCTTTGATTAGGAATATGAAGTATGAGCATGGGGTTGTGAATTGACGTGTCTCTTGCCAGCAGCTGCTACCGTTGGGGATTCCTGCAAGTATATGTTAGTAATAAACAAACGAAAGTGTCTTTGTTCACTTTTGTTGAATAAGGTTGCAAGAACCACGGTTCCCCGTTAATCAGTATAAATACTGCCTGTGATCAGGCAAAATTCCAAAGAATCTCCTTGACAAGGTTTCACAGCTGCGCTAGCCGTTCTTAAACCAGAGCATCTCAAAGTAGACAAAGCACGGAGTGAGTGAACCAGTGAATTAAAAACCCACTAATTAATGAGAAAATGATTTGAAAGTCAGTCGCGTGTCACTCAGAAAAGAGTTTTTTGTGACACATTGAAGGTTTTATAACATAAAATCAAATTTCATCATAAACACATTTGTTTAGAAAGATATACACAGTCAATGTGCTCGAAAATCAGTTGTTAAGCACATCAAAAGGTTTTCCAAAAACTACTCATCAATTCACTTCCTTGGAACAAGTTTGATTATAAAAAGATCGCCTCCATCGTTGCTTTCTCATTTGTCACAAGTATTGTATCCCATAATGGACTTCAATGTCACCTATTGCCATAGAGTTTGTATGTTGTTGGCTCTAGAAGGATTTTCTTTCTTCATTGTGAGTTACTTTCGTATCACTCGGTGTTCTGGCAAGTCACGATGTAATGTGTAGGATCTTAGATTTACTTGTTTATCACAGTTGTGAATGAACCAACATGTTTGTATTAGTGTCCTACAGAGAATTATGGATGATCTCATGGCTCTAGACTCACAAATGTGCATTTTTTGTTTTTGAGTAGTCGGGAGGCTGGAGTTAGATGCCACTTTTCAATACCAACTAACTCAGAGTGAGAAAGTTGATAGTAATGAGTGAATCTCCGTGAGAATGAAACAAGAGTCTTTTGAGAGACCTTGAGTGGCTAGAGAGGGTTGTGCAGCGTATCACTAGGTCCATGATACTTATCTTCAATGTCAGAAATCAACTACATGATTCTGACAACATGTGTATTGATCCGGTTTCTGCCTAATGTGTAAGAAGGGCTGCTTTCTTTACACCCTTTATCTTAACATTTCTTTTTCATTCTTTAACCCTTTCAGTGCTTACCAAGACTTCATTACTAGTACTTTGTTGGGTTTATTCTAGTACTAGCTCCATCTCAGTTGGCACTATTCCCTTTTTCTCATACCTATTCACTTTACTCCTTTTTTGCATCATACCTAAGGACTTCTATACTAACTAATGGATTGTCCCTCGGAAGTCCCTTGGGCATCTAAGCGGATCATGAGAACAAGTACCTAACTATACCATCCTTATAACTCCGATAAAGTAAGTGCAAGGTCGGTCTTTTAGTACTGCTCTCTTCGCCTTAAAACCAATTGAAAATCAACCAAGGTACTTGTGATATAAATATCAAAGTCATTGTACCTCGATTGTTTTAATTATTTAGAAATGCTCCCCCTCAACAAGTGCGTCGATTTTCGAAATTGTTTGGCACATGGAGGGAGGAGTACCTGCTTGAGTCTTAATAGATAACATTTTTATCAGATTTAATATTTAAATCACATTCTCTTTCCTGATCAAAAATTTCAAACCCTTTGAGATTTAGGATCTTAATTGATTTAAATATGGTAGAAAATTTGGGAGAAAATGTGGTCTGATTAAATACAAGCCGATATTGGAACATCTTAATTCTCCCCCCTCAATTAATGAGGGATTCTGTTAGTGTTAGTTATGATGAGTTTATAAATGATTTGGAGTTTATGAAAAATTCATAAACTGACACATAATACTAATTACCACACTACTTATTGATGTACAAGATTATATATGAGATAGGACCTGAATGTTCAAACTAAAAGTGACACAATCATTTTGTCCATGCTAGCAATCTGTAGTCCGTCTGGATACTCTCCAGATGGAAGTTTTCATAGCTTCCCCCGAACCAACAATCCTTTCTTGAGTAGATTCAAATCTTTCTTGCATGACACACTGAGAAGACTTGATGTATAGAGCCTAAATATCCAAAGTACACAAAGATTTTGAAACCATAACACCAAAGTCAATTAAGTCCCTGATGAGTGTATTTCTCCTTACAAGATAGTGATGATATAAATTGAAACACCAAGGTTAGCTAAGTCTCGAATGTCACAAATATTCCCTCTAAATTAGCAGAAATGGAATACTAAGGTCAACTAAGTCTCGGATATAAACATTTCTTCCTGAAGGATAATGACTATCTAAAGGTATCATCATACCTATGTGTACCTCTTTTGTCAAATATTTCTACTCCTTTTTTAAGAATAAACATAGTGGTTGACCGTTTAAGGGAGCATTAATTGAATCAGAAACACTTTCATGACTTTTAAAAACAATGTGATTATATCCAAACATTATTAAGACTTTTAACAAACTATGAGGTGTTGGCAAAATTGGTCGTATGTAGTTTAAAGCCTGAATTCACTAAGTCTCAAGTTGCAAATAAGTCCATAAAGTTTTAAACAAATGACATCTAAAGCCCTTGTAGTTAATATAAATTAACTCCCCTGGAAATGTGATCCGTCATTATCAAAAACTTTATCCGTGTATACCTTGACTTATTTTGAAAGACTATTTTAAAAGATTATTAGATGACACGTTCTCCCCTTAAATAATGACACATGTTCTAATTAAAGAAAATGTAGTCATAGTTTGGGGGTCTGAATTAGGCTTTTAAATCTTTTTTTTTTTGTGAAATTCCTTAAAACACTGATCCATTGTAAAGACAACTGTTTACCACCATGGCTAACACAAATAATTTTTGAAGAATCATAGAAGAAAAATTATTTGGTTAAAAAGAAGACTTTTCTTCTTCATCAAGAAATAATGCACTGAAACGTACATTAAGACGGAGTTGCATGGATATAAAGTAATCCATGCCTGGGAGAACTTAATCACCCATTGTTAGGAACAACCATCTTTTTGGCAGCGTGCTTTCCTCATTTTGAAAACCGGGTTGCATATTAGAAATAATAGCAAGCCATAAAGACATGTTTTAAAAATATTGAACTTTTGTTCGAGCTTCATTTAAGACCCGTGTCATTATTGAATGACATTTCTAGGTCCGTAAATGTTATCAATAAATGGAAGACATGTCTTGAAAACTATTTTTGGTATTTTTAATTTTCTGATTTTTGTAGGTTTTATATTTTTGTATTTTGTTTTTGGTTTTAAATATGTACATATTTACATAGGATACATGAAGCAAATCCATTACTCATCCTTATCATCCTGAAGACGTTTGAGTGTCTCAGGCTTCATACACTTCATGCCAAGCCGTAGGAGAATGAATTTGAACCGCTCTCTGGGCAATGCCTTAGTGAAGATGCCCGCCAATTGATACTCTGTCCTCACGAAATACAGCTCAACCACTCCATTCTTTACTTATTCTCTAATGAAATGATGTCGGATGTCGATGTGTTTAGACCGAGAGTGCTGGACATTGTTGCTGCAGAGAGCTATAACACTTTTATTGTCATAATACAGAGGTACATGATTGTATGCAAAGCCATAATCTGACAACTAAGACCTCATCTATAGAATTTATGCACAACATCCAGACATAGCAATGTATTCAGCCTCTGTTGAAGAGATAGATGTGCTAGTTTGCTTTTTTGATGACCAGCTCATTAACTTATCACCCAGGAACTGAGCACTTCCAGATGTGCTTCTTCGTGTGTCTTGACAACCTGCATGATCTGCATCTGCGTATGCGGTTAGTGCCATGGCGGTGTCTTTCGGATACCAAAGACCCATGTTGATGGTTCCTTGGAGATACCAAAAGACCCATTTAACTGCTTCCATGTGCTTTTTAGTGGGCTTAGATTGATATCTAGCGCACATACACAGAGCAAAAACCAGGTCAGGTCTACTGGCTGTGAGATACACCAGGCATCCAACTATACCTCGATATCAAGTCTGATCAACAGGGATTCCTGAGAGGTCCTCATCCAGTTTTTTTTGATCCACCATGATAGTGTCTATAGGGTCACTTTTAAGAAGATCAAATTTCTTTAAAATCTCATTAGCATATTTAGATTGATTTATGAAAATGCCTCTGGGATTCTGAGAAATTTATAGACCTAAGAAAAAAGACATTTGACCCATCATCGACATTTAAAATTTAGAGCTCATTTCATTAGAAAAACAGTCACAATCTCTAGGATCAGTCGAGGCAAATATAATATCATCAACATATATCTGAACATGAAGAGTGTGCTTGCTTGTTTTTCGAATGAATAAGGTTGGATCAACTACACCCTTGGAGAATCCTTGAGCTAAAAGAAACTTCAACAAAGTGTCATACCACACCTGTGGTGTCTGCTTTAAGCCGTAAAGTGCTTTCTTTAGATGATAGACGTGATTTGGAAGATCTAGGTCAATGAATCCCTCTAGTTGGCTGACATAGACTTCTATAAGCTCGCCATTTAAAAATGCAGTCTTCACATCCATTTGATAGACCGTCATGTTTTTGTTGGCAGCATTGGCAATGAAGATTCTGATAGCTTCAAGTCTGACAACCAGGGCGAAGGATTCCTCAAAATCAAGACCTTCCTCTTAACGATATCCTTTTGCTACTAAGCATGCCTTGTTTTTTAACACATCACCATACTCGTCTAGTTTCACCTGATAGATCCACTTGAGAGTAATAATCATAGCACAATCTAAAGGTGATACTAATTCCTATACGCCTAGTCGATCAAATTCATAGATTTCTTCTTGCATCGCCTAAAACCAACAGTCTTCAGTAATAGCAGCTTTGAAGTTTTTCGGCTTGACTTTTGATAGTGTAGAAGCACCACAAGGCATCGGTAGCAAGCTGTTTCCGGGTGGATACAGGTCGAGAAGGGTTCCTAATAATATTATCAATCAGATGGGAGTCGGTTAATTTTCAAAGATGTTTATAAGGTTGAGTGGATTGGTTGGATGTAGCTATCGAAATTTCTCAGATGATGATGCTTTAGAGCTTGGGTCTAGAGTAAATACATTAACAAAGGGTTCGTGATTAGCTGGAGCAAAAGGATTTACTTCAAAAGAATGGTCAGCTGCAACACCATGATGTACCAAAGAAGATTGATGATCCGAAGATGATGGGGAATGATTTCCCAATGGTGCATCTTGATCAACAGAGATGGATACCGATAGACCGAATAGATTGGCTGGAACTTAAGCTGCAAGAACAGGAGGTACCAAACGATCAACAGTTGGAGGTTCAAAATATTTATCAAACATCAGCTGGAATAAGATCTCCAATTCTTTATAGGTGGGAGGTACATAAGGTGCTGTAGGAATAGGATTAGGTACAAGCTCAGAACTAATAGGTCCAAGCGTTAAAAGGTTAGGTGCGGGTCCAAAACTAGAGTGTACAAGAGCCGTTTGCCCAGCTCATTGAATGTAACGTGAATGGTTTCCATGATTTGGCGGGTTTGTTTATTGTAGATTCGGTAACCCTTCCTGTTTAGTGCATAACCAACAAAGAACCAATGTCTACTTTAGTCTTTAATTTGCCAAGATCATTACTATCGTTAGTTGGGTAGCATAGCGCACCAAAGACATGAAGAAAAGAAAGATCCAGTTTCTTGTCATGCACAAGTTCATACGGGGTTTTGTTGTGAAGAGTATGTATTAGGGATCGGTGTTGGGACTTAAAAGACTTCAAGGATTCTTATTACTGCTCAGGTACATAATGGAAATTATGCTAAGTAGTTAGTACTGATAGTATAAAGTTACCACTGCTAGTTACTACTATTAGTATAATTTAGTAGTGTTAGTATTGAGTTTATACTGTCAGTAGAAATTAAGACTGCTTAGAGTTAAAGACTGAAAGTATGCTAAGTGGTTAGTACTATTAGTACAAAAGTTACTACTGCTAGTGTAACTTAGTACTGTTAGTATAACTTAGTACTGCTAGAGTAAAGTTACAACTATTAGCGTAAAGTTAGTACTGCTAGTACTTACTGCTGCTTATGCTCAGTTTATGCTGCTGGTTATAAAGATACAACTGCTGCTGAATTACAACTGCTAGAAGACTTACTGCTGTCAAGAGGATAAAGACAGATTAAAGAGATAGATTGATTGGAGAACAAGAATACTTACGAAGATAAGTATTAAGTTATTTTTGTAAAAGATATGTATAACTTATTTGATTAAGAGATTACGTTTATTTATAGAAAAGATCATGATAAGTTAGGAATATATTGTAAGCCTTGTAGGACTCCTTGGTGTATAAAAGGAGATCCTAGGGTATAGAAAGATATCAGTTTTCCATCTTAATTTTCCATAGAGTTTATAGCTTCAAGGTTGTAAACCCTATCACTAAGTCAGAGTGATCGTATTAATATATATTAAAGCTTATTGTGTTGATTATATCTTTGTGTCAAAACATACTTTACTATTTCATTGAGAATACTTCTTAGTGGTATAAACTAGATTCCACATAGTTTATATCATTCAAGCAAAGTTTCATTCTTAGTATTTTTGGATTTATCCAAGGGTACTAAACCATACAAGCTAAGGAGTTAAAGATCTATTCATTGGGATCAACAAGTGGTATCAGAGCTGGTTGTGAAGCTTTGAATACAAAGAAGAGCATCCTATAAAATTTTCATTAATGGCATACACATCTTCAGGAAGTTCTTCCAGTTCAGATTCTGAGGTAGATTCTTGTTCTAAAACATGTGTAAAAGCTTATGTTATTCCTAAAGAACAATATGATAGTTTGTCTTCTGATTACAAAAAGTCTCAATTTAATTTAGTATCTTATAAAGCAGGTTTAGAATCAGTAGAAGCTAGACTAGCTCACTATAAGAAAAATGAGGCTGTGTTTGAAGAGAGCATAAATGTTTTAAAACTTGAAGTTAGACTAAGAGATAATGCCTTAAATGAATACAAAATGAATTTGGAAAAAGCAGAAAAAGAAAGAGATCAGTTAAAACAAACATTAGAGAAGTTTCAAAATTCATCCAAGTCTTTAAATAACATACTGGAAAGTCAAGTAATTGACAAGTTTAAAACAGGACTAGGATATGATGCAGCTACTGCAGCTTCTCCTGCAGTAGAAAGTTTTGTGAATTTAACTGATAAGTCTGGATCAGATAAGGGATATCATTCAGTTCCCCCACCTCTAACAGGGAATTTCATACCTCGCAAACCTGATCTAACATTTATGGATGAAATAGTTGAAAGTGAAAATTTGGATGTTACTACTGTTGTTACACCTAGTAATGATAAGACAGTTGAAAATAAGGGTGTTTCCAACACAGTTGAATCTAATGCTGTTAGGATGAACAACACTAGTGCTCCAATCATTGAGGATTGGAACTCTGATGATGAAAGTGAGATAGATTATACTGTTAGACCTAGCACTGAAAAGATAAAATCTGTTAAGACTGTTAGGGAAACAGATGCTCCTAAACAAAACAAACACCATCCTAGAGGGAACCAAAGAAATTGGAACAATCTTATGTCCTAAAGGCTAGGAAGTGATTTTAAAATTACTAATAAAGCTTGTTATGTTTGTGGTAGTTTTGAGCATCTTCATTATGTATGTGATAAAAAGGTTGAAAGGATAGTGTGGAACAACTCAAAAAGGGTGAATCCAAAGAACTTTACTAATAAAATGACTCACCCTCACCCCAAAAGAAGTTTTATTCCACAAGCAATTTTAACTAAGTCTGGGAAACTTAGTACTGGTGGTGCAGCAGTTAATACTGTCAGACCAGTTAATACTGCTAACACAAAAGCAGTTAATACTGTCAGATCAGTTAATACTGTCAGATCAGTTAATACTGCTGTCTTAAAACCAATTGTGAACCATCCTAGAACAAAAACAATTGCTTTCAAAAGAGGATATTCACAAAGTTCAAAGCCTTTTAACAGACATTTTGCAAACAAAAACAGTATTATCAACACAAATGTTAATATTGCCAGGGTAAAACATACTACTGCTAGGGATAGAGCTGTAGTAAGTGAAAATAAGGGAAAAGGGGCTAATGCTATTAAGGACTCATCATGCTGGGTTTGGAAAGCCAAAAACAATAGTGCATCAACTACATTCAAGAAATATTCTTACATTGATGCACGAGGCAGATCCAAGTCTATAATGGCTTGGATCCCTAAAAGAGTCTAACTCTCTTATTTTAAGTTAATACTGCTAAGTATAATTAGTACTGCTAGTTATACTTAAGACTGCTAGTTAAAACTGTTAGTCATAATTAAAACTGCTAAACAAGAAAATACTTTGGATTGTGTATTTTTGGTTTTGGACTAACATTTGCAGGCTAAGCATATTGAGTATCTGGTATTGAATTGAGGGGAGGATTATGTTGTCAATATGCAGTCAAAAATTGATGCAAAGACATGTAATATCAAGCACAAGTGTGTGATGTGTCAAACACCTAGGCAAATCAAAAGAGGTCGGGACACAAAGATACCTCAGTCTTGTGGTCCCCCTGAAAAAGGTTGGTGATGAGGCTGTCCATAAGGAGTTGGGTGACAGAATGGAAAGGGCTGCCACTACTGCTTCTAGCTTAGAAGCAGAGCAGGACAGTGGTAACATAAATTAAGACCCAATCCATGGCAACACTTAATGAGCCAAGTTCTTAGGGAATTGGTTCAGGTAGTGGTCCCAGGTGCCAAGATACCATATTAGGGGATGTAGATGCTCAAACTAGGTTTGAGACTACATCTAAACAGTTTAATGATCTACCTCTTTCAAAAGTTAACACATTTGGAAGTGGAGAGGACAGTATGCAACTTATGGAATTGATGACACATTGTACAAAACTGTCTGCATTGGTGAGCTCAAAAGAATAGAGAGATTTATGATATAAAAACAGAAAGAGTGTTTTGGTGAGCCAAAAGAAATGAGAGATTAAGTGAGCTTAAAAATAGAAAGAGAGATGTGTGCAAAAAAATAGAAATGAGTGATTATGTGAGCAAAAAGAATTGAGAGATATTGTGAGCATAAAAACAGAAAGAGAGCTTGTGAGAATCAAATTTGATGATGAAAATTGCTTTTTGGAATGAAATTTGGGTAATTACTGGTGTATTAAATTAATGCTGCTCAGCTTTAACTTAATGTTGTTAGGCTTAAATTAATGCTGCCCGTATTTGTTTATGCTTTCAGGTTTAACTTACTGCTGTCGGTTTAAGTTAATGCTGTTAGGCATCAATTAGTGCTGCCAGTTCAAGTTCCTGCTGCTGAGGGTGATTTTATAAATACTTTGATTCAGGGTTTCATTTAATTCTTTATTCGATTTCAATCATTCAAACACTCTCTAACCATAAACCCTAACTCAATTTTCATCTTTGATCATCAAAACCATCATTATGTCAAGCCCTAAGTTTGCTGAAACGCACAATGTGGTCGCGTTCTTAGAAAAACCTGTAGAGAAAGTAATGGGTTTGCAGAGATTATTGATTTCCTGAAAGCAAGTTCTGTTCATTATGCTTTAACAGACAATCCAATTATCTACACATCTTGTATTCAACAGTTTTGGGCAACAACAAACGTCAAGATGGTTAACGGAGTATGTCAGTTACAAGCCCTAATTGATAAGAAGAAGATGATCATCACGGAGTCAAGCATTAGAAGTGATCTTCACTTGGATGATGCAGAATGTACTGATTGTTTGCCAACTACTACAATTTTTGAAGAACAAGAAAAGATAGGGTATGAAAAACCTTCTCAAAAGCTTATATTTTATAAAGCTTTCTTTTCTCCGCAATAGAAGTTTTTAATTCATACTATTACACAAAGCCTTAGTGCCAAATCCACTGCATGGAATGAATTCAGTAGTACAATGGCTTCTTTGATCATATGCTTGGCAACAAACCAAAAATTTAATCTGTCTAAGTACATTTTTGATGCTATGGTAAAACACTTAGATGGAGGGGTTAAATTTCTGCTGTATCCATGATTTCTACAAGTTTTCATCAATCAACAGCTTGGAGACATGTCACATCACAAGAAGATTTATGTTAATCCCTCCTACACAAAGAATTTTTTTGCTAACATGAAGAGAGAAGGAAAGGATTTTTCTGGGAGAATAACACCTCTATTTGATACTATGATGGTTAAGCTTCTGAAGAAGTGGGTGAGGATTCAGACCATCCAACTAATTCCAATCAAATACCCATTGTTGATCAACCATCTACATCCTCTCAACCCAAGCAGAAACAAAAGTCCAAGAGGAAACAGAGGAAGGAAGCAGAAGTTGCTCATGATGAGACAGAGCATGAGGAAAGTGTACCCACACCTTCCAATGATCCACTACCCAGTGGTGAGGATAGCATGCAACTTAATGATTTGATGGTTTTATGTACCAAATTGCAAAAACAGGTTCTTGACTTGGAAAAGGCTAAATCTGATCAAGCTATTGAGATTGGTAGTCTCAAGAAGAGGGTAGATAAGCTAGAAAAGAGGAGAAAGTTCAAAACCACATGGCTTAAAAGATTAAAGAAAGTTGGTGCAACTAGAAGAATTGAATCCTCAATTGATAGTTTGGGTGCTCAGGAGGATGCATCCAAACAGGAGAGGAGAATTGAAGATATGGATGCAGATGCTAAGGTAACTCTAGTTAATGAAACACAAGAAAGGCAGGATGAAGACTTAATGTTTGATACTGGAGTTCTGGATGGTGATGAGATGTTTATGGATGCTACAACTGGTGAGAAAGATGAGCAGAGTACAAAACTTAATGATAGTACTGCTGGTGAAGCAGTTACTACTGCTAGTGTTGATGATAGTGCTCTTCCTACAATTCCTACAACTGTTGAAGAAACTTTGGCTCAGACTTTAATGGAAATAAAGGCAGTCAAACCTAAGGCAAAAGGGAATTTTTTTTCATGATCTGGAAAAGCAAGTATCTAAACCAACAATTTCTGTCACACAACCCTCAATCAAAGACAAAGGAAAAGGCATCATGCAAGAGCCCGAGAGACCTTTGACAAAGAAAGATCAAGTTGCTCTTGATGAAGATTTGGCAAGAAATATTCAAGCTCAGTTGGATGCTGAAATCATAGAAGAAGAAAGGCTTGAAAGACAAAACCAAGAAGAAGCCAACATAGCATTGATTGGATCATGGGAAAATACATAAGCTGTGATGGAGGCTGATAGATTACTGGCAGAGAGACTCCAAACAAGAGAAAGAGAGGAGTTAACAGATGAAGAAAAAGGAAAATTGTTTATGGAACTGATGGAGAAAAGAAGAAAACATTGTGCTGCACTAAGAGCACAAGAAAAGAAAACAGACCTCCTACCAAGGCACAAAAAAGAAGTCAAATGTCTACCTATCTTAATCACATGGGTGGATACAAACACAAATAACTAAAGGGAAATAGCTATGATGAAATTCAAAATATGTTTGACAAACAGATGAAGATGGTAAATACCTTTGTGGCTATGAGTTCAGAGGTACAAGAGAGAAATGAAAAGAAGGTACAAAGTAGTAAGGAGAAGCTAAAAGCAGCAAAAAGAAGAGTCTTGGTAAGAAAAGAGCAGTAAAAGAGCAACAACAAGAATCTCCAAAGAGACAAAAACTGAGGGATGATAAAGAAACTGATGAGCATGAAGAAGTTGAAGCAGATAATACAGCAGAATTGAAAAAGCATTTGGTGATTAAAAAGGATGATGATATAGCAATTGATGTTATACCACTTGCTACCAAACTGTGACAACCGTGATTTGAGAAGGTTAGTTTAAACCTTTAGAAATGGCTAAGAGTTTATTTTTATGTGTGTAAGTGTTGTGCTATGTGAATTTATGTGGGCTAAGTGAGTTAATTATGTGCTTGATATCATTTTAAGGTGTATGGGCATCTCATTTTGAGTGTGTTTGAGTTTGGTGTTAAGTATTCCATTCGTTCACGTGTGGTGATAATGGATATGAAAGACGTGTGCATGCATTGCTACCTCAATACTTGGTTCTAAGGATTAAGCGTTTATAGGAAGTGTGTGATATGGGAAAGGAATAATGTGGTTGAAATATGGAAGTTGGTAGTAAACTTTCCATATATAGAAAGTGAATTAGGAAATGAAAAGCTATTTTTAGAAAGTAGTTTATAATCAAAATGGTTTACCAAATTAGCTTAGGTTTTTATAAAAACTTAAGTTATTGAAGGTAATTAATTAATTTTTTTATATATACATGAATAGTAAATACGAATTTTGGGGAAAAAAGAAAATAAAAGGAAATAAAAGCCTAATTAAACTAGGACTCTAATTAGGAATTATCTAGGATTATTCTAGGGGCTTATAAATACAAAAAAATAAAATCCCAAACCCCCTTATAGCTTGTTCGGCCGATCCCAAGAGAAAAAGAAGGAAAAAAAATTTAAGGTTTTGATTTTGTGAAGGAAACAAGCTTTAAGGTATGTTTAGTTTTTCTTAATTAGTTTAATCATTGATTTAATTCATGTAACAAGAGTTATGGTGGATCTAGGGTTTCATAATATTCTTTAAATTAAAGTTTATAATCTAATTAGGGTTCTTAGTAATCAATTAGATGGGAGTTGGTGTAATCGTTAGGGTTTAGATCGCGTTAGAACTTGATTTAGGTTTGAGTAAAAATTAGGGTTGTGTTGTTTTGTGAATATCTAGAGGTTAGAAGAATGAATTGATATGATTCCGGTGCCTATAATGAAGCTCAGTGAGTCTAGTTTCCATAACATCCGGCCTCGAAAGTTTTTAAGGTCGGAAAGTCATTCAAATATTGGTTACAAGAAAGGTTGTTAAAGCAGTAAATTCAGGTCAGATTATGAGGTGTAAAACCCCCACTTAAAATTCAAATTAGGATTGTCCAACCTACAGGAGTTTAGTTCTATGTGTCTATTAAAAATCCCCCAAAGTATAACTTCTGATTTGGAGTCTAAGTATGGGTTTTAGGTCCAAATGTTTTAGTGTTCGTTCAGATCCGAAACTGAGTAGTTAAAAGTTTGATTTTATTTGGGGCACTTAAGAGAGGAAATAAATTAGTGGAAAAATTGTGGAGATAGTAAACTTATTATATTGAACCGGTGATTTTTGGTAAAATTTATAAAGGTGAGTAGGTGTGGTTTAGAAAATGGTAAATTGACACTAAAATTCTACATTTTAGGGTAAATTGTTGAACATTGAAAAGGTGTGTAAACAAAATGGTAAATGTTGTGCATGGTATCGGGGTGATCCATGAGGGTAAATAAACACCTTAGACATCCATCATATGATTGTTACATGTGCTTAAGCTTTTGGCTTAGTAGCGTGTAACATGTATTATTTTGTTGTTTAACTTTGTGCGAGGATTTTGGGAATTGCTTTAGCACCAGGTGAGTCTCATAGCCCCTTTTTCTTATGTTTTCTTAGGGTGAAAATGATGCTATGAGTTTAAATATTTTAGTTACTGTGATAACGTGTTTTAAATGAGGCATGGGCTATACGAGACTATTGTATGTTATGTGCTACGTGCTAATATGATATGGATTGTTGTGCTTGAGTGTGACCGTCTCAAGGCATTGATGGATTGTTAGAAGTGAGCGTGATTGTCTCATTGTTGTGGATTGTTAATAGTGAGCGTGATCGTCTCATTGTTGTGGATAGGGATATGTTTGTGATGTTTGAGCGTGAGCGTCTTAATGTGGGTTGATGTGATTGCATGTTAGCTTGTATGATAGTTCATTGTATGTTCTTCTATGCTGTGTTTTATTTATCACAGTGATTTCAAAGTGAGTTATTGGCGTGTCTTAAACCTATGACTCTCACCAACATTATGTTGACGTTTAAGCATCATTTTCAGGTGAGCATCATGGGGACGAGATAGAGAGAAGTGGCTAGAAAGAGACCATAGGATGTCACAGAGTTTATTGCTTTTATGTCTTGAATATTGCATTGTTTGAATTACGGATACTTGTTGCATGTCTTTCTATTAGCGAGAACTTTTGTTTCTTCAATAAAGACACCTTTTGGATTTGGATTAGTTTTATGGGTATTGTTATGACACTTTGTGTCTATACTTTGCTTATTTATTGCATGTAGAATTCTTTTTATAGACGCCATTGTGTTGTGATGATATCCATGATGTTACGCCTCGCGTTTCCACCTTGGCGGGGTGTGACAAATTGGTATCAGAGCCTTTGGTTATAGAGAAGTAGGTGGTTGAGCCTAGACTATAACCTAGGGGTCCTTCATGTAGATGCATTTAGGGCTTAAGTGTTTAATGCTATAACTGCTATGCTTCCCATCTATTTTTGCATAGCTTATATATTTTATATTTTGCTAAGTTGTCATTTTAGTTATTTTGCCTACCACTATCTGATATGATATGTATTACTTTCTTAGTATTTTAGTTATGTTTTCCCCCACCCGTAAGAAGTCTCGTTGGGGAACCATTTTCCCAACTGGACTTGAGCGTTATAAGGAGCCTCTTGTGGAACCAAAGGAGATAGGATAGTTGATCGTTTGTCGGATGCGCATAGTAGGGCTGGACCCGCGGAGTTGGGTGATTCTTGCGGAGGCAAAGTCAAACCCAAGCGAGGCCCAGCATAAGTTTATCCCGTCCTTTACCTCGTCATGTTGTTATTGATTATTTCTTTCGGATATTTCGTATTTTGGAAGTCGTTGCGAGACCTTCGTTCCTTTATGTCGTTTCGACTTTATTTTGATATAGGTAAGTAGTTGTTTGATGGAGCATCCTTTATGTGTTAAGTTAGAGTGGTTTAAGAGGTGCAATGTGGTATATGTGCTTATATGTGAATTATGATTGATATGGGTAATCTTGGAAGTAAGTACACGTGTGAAAGGAGGCACTTATAATTATGGTGGCCAACATAATTATAAAGGCATCACACACGTAGACTTGTGACCATGATTGCATTTATTTGTGTTTGGTTGTAAGGTGGTAGTGTAATATGTTTTTTTATCGATATGTGTATTCATGATAAGGATGGTGGTATGGGTAGAGAATTATTCTCTTACCCTAATTGGAGGATATGTTAAGCTGAGTTGTATAGATAGTAAGTTTCCCTTCTATCTAGTATTTGTGGATACCTAGTATTGCTATTATAGAGGTTGCTCATTTGCTCGGTTGTTTGTTCAGATTTCTTAAGTCTAAGTTTAGCATCCCTTCATCGTACTTTGTTAGTAAGGATACTTAATTTTCCTATTCAACGTCTCAATGTATATTGGTTGTTCAGAATCAGCTTTTTTGGATATAGCCGCGTTTTGTTAGTTCTTTCATTGCATTGATTACTCGTATGAGTATCAAAGGTTTATTTTAAGCACTAATTGTTCCTAACATATTAGTGTGGATCATTACTCCCTTCTTTGTATATCTCTTAGTTTTCGTAACCCGTTGGCGACGTGTTAGTATCAATGCTTTTAGGTTTGCTCTGTTGATCGTTATTTTAGATAAGACCTTACGTTTTCTTTTGGGTACGTAACGTCTCGCATGAATTTTCTTGTACGAGTTTGTTTGATTTTATTTTGAGTATATGGCTCCTGATATTTTCTTTCGTTTTCAAACAATAGAATTGTGTTAGAGTCTGTACGGTGTTTTACGATCCATGTTGGTATTATGGTGTCATTTGTTTGAGTAACATATTTCATAATTGATGTCTAATTATAAAAACTCTTTGGAAGTATTGTGCTAGTGTTTGAGAAAAACTGTTTAAAATGATATTTGTAAATAGAATATGTTTAAATGGTCTATACAAATAGGATATGAAAATTTTTAAGTGGTTTAATAAATTTTATTTTAATTATAAAAAGCTGGTTTAAGTGATTCATAGCGGTAAGGTACGATATACCATTAGATAACCATCTCTAGATTTTTTATGACAACCAGAATGAATTTTAAAAAGATTAAATTTAAGACAATTTTATTTATTATTTAAAATGATTTTTATACTTACAGTGATTTTCTTAATTTAAATTGATTATTATAAAAAACATTATTTAATTTGGTCTTTCGAGTAAAGTCGATAATTGGTATAAGAATTTCAGTCTTTCGTATTGATATTTTTTTATGTGTTCATTTGTCGTGGTACATCTATTGATTTCTTTCGTTGCGTTTTTGCTCAGTGCATATACGTATCCTTTCTTTCAAAGGATTCTTATGTCATTTGATCCACGTCTATTTGCATATGTGGAATCTCCAATATGCATTCTAGCCTTTGACTCGATATTCGTTTGTTATCATATTCGATTGTTGGTAACCCTTGGAGTTCGTTGATACCGTTGAGTTGTGGAAGCTTTGATGTCATTGTGGGAATGGACTGGTTGTCTAAAAGGAAGTTTGTGATAGTATGTCATGAGAAGGTGGTTAGGATACCGTTGGAAGGTGATGAGATACTTCAGGTTCATGGTAAACGTACTCAAGGAGTCATGAAAACCTTAATGAACACAAAGGTAGATGAACCAAAATTGAGTGATATTTCTGTCGTACGAGATTTATTGATGTGTTTACGAAAGATTTGTTGATGACCACTACAACGACAGGTTGAGTTCCGCATAGATTTGGTTCATGGAGCGACGTCAGTTGCGAAGTCTCTATATCGTCTAGCACCCTTGGAAATGCAAGAATTATCTGAACAACTTCAAGAGTTGAAAGACAAGGGTTTCATACGACCTAGTCATTTTTCGTGGGGATGCACCAGTGTCGTTTGTTAAAAAGAGAAGCATGGAGTCCATTTGAAGTTAGTGTTGGAATTACTGAGGAATGAGAAGTTGTATGCTAAGTTTACTAAGAGTGAAGTAGTGAAGAATTAAGAAGTACCTACAACACCATCCGAGATATGATTATTGGTATGTGCTTAATTACACATACCTTTTACCTTTAAAAACAGGTTACTTTCCTCGCTTTCATCGCAAACTATTCTAAGATTGTTAACCCCTTACTCCCTCAACTTAGAGGAATCAGAAGTATGAGTAGGGCGCAGAACGATAAGAGACTTTCTAGACTTTGAGGAATGATTTGTGTGACGCCTCAATTAATCGAATGTAGTGGTTGATGCGTTGAGAAGAAATAGAGAGTGAAACTAAGACGAGTAAGAGCAATGTTCATGACTATCCAGTCACAGTCTGTTAAGGGACAAGATATTGGCTTACTCCAAGTTGAGACGTTTTCCAAAAAAAGGTAGAGAACACGTCAGCAGAAATGCTGCGTGACCTGGACCAACAAATGGAAAAGAGAGCAGATGATGGTTATACTTTATGGATTAAATTGTATAGTAAGTATAAGTATTAAACTCGCTACCATTCAGGTAAGGCAAATGTGGTGATTGAGGCGTTAAGAGGGAAGGAACAAGTGAAACCTAGACGTGTTCGAGCGATGGCTATGACCATTAAGTATGGAGTAAGAGGAATGATATTGGCAGCCCAAAGTGAGGCGTTCAAGCAAGAGAACGTACGCGCATAAAGGCTTCATGGGTTAGATTGACATATGTAAAAGAAGGAGGACGAGAGTTTGTACTTTATGGATCGTATATGAGTTCTGTTAGTAGGGAATGATGAGAACGGTAGTAATAGATGAGGCTCATGCATCAAGGTACTTGGTACATTCGGGAGCGGATAAGACGTACTATAACCTTGGAGACATGTATTGGTAGCCACGTGTAGAAAAGGTATAGTTACCTATGTTAGAAATTATTGGATTTGTTTAAGAGGTGAAAGCTGTGATGTCAAAGACTTTTGGCTTGCTGCAACAGCCTAAGATACTTGAGTGAAAATGAGATAGAATCACCATGGATTTTATCAGTAAATTTCCAAGGTCAAAGTAGCGAGTATGATGTGATTTGGGTGATGGTCGATAGACCGACCAAGTAGCTCATTTCCTAGCTATAAAAGAGATTTCAAGATGTGAAGTTGGCAAAGATTTATATTGATGGGATAACAGCAAGGAATGGAATTCCGGTGATGATCAACTCAGATTGAGATGGATGATTTATCTCGTGGTTTTGGCAGACGATCCAGAAAGTGTTAAAGACGCGATTAGATTTGTGTACTGCTTAACATCCTCAAGCGGATGGACAAAGTGAACGTATGATTTAGACTTTGGAGGATATAACGAGGGCATGTGTTATCGATTTTGGTGGTAGTTATCAATTAAGCATTCGGTGTGCTCCGTTTGAAGCATTGTATGGAAGGAAGTGTAGGTCGCCTGTTTTATGGGCTGAGATTGGGGAAAGTAGTTTGATTGGACCTGAGTTGGTTCAAGAGACGACTGATAAAGTGGTGTTGATAAAAGAGAAGCTCAGAACGAATGACCTTTTCAATCGATTTCATGATGAAACACTCTTATTCAAACAATGATACATGTTTTAGCATTGATGTTATCGATAAAATCTTAGAAGAAGATTTTGATGCTCTTCTCGATGAAAGAAGTGAAATCTTTCATTCCATCAAGGGAACTATTCTCAAAGAAAAACTCTTTGCTGAATTCGATGAATTCATGGCTATAAATATCAAAGAAAACTCTGAATCTGAATCTGAAACCAAAGAACTACCTTTCAAAAAGATCACCTTTAACACCGAGTATAAAATCAAGGCATCTCTTGAAGAACCTCATTCGGATCTTGAACTTAAACCTCTTCCTGGTTATCTAGAATATGTATTCTTGGAAGAACCTAATTTTCTTCCTGTAATCATATCATCCCAGCTTTCTAAGCAAAACAGCAACAAGCTCATCTCTATTTTAAAAAGACACAAGCAAGCTTTTGCTTGGAAAACAACAGACATTCTAGGAATCTGTTTGTCTTTTTGTAAACATAAAATTCAACTTTTAGAAGACAAAAAGCCAATTGTTCAAAAACAAAGATGATTAAATCCAAACATTCAAGAAGTCGTTAAAAGAAATCATTAAATTTCTTGATACCGGTATAATTTATCCATTTGCCGATAGCCCTTGGGTAAGTCTTATCCACTGTGTACCCAAGAAAGGTGGTATTACAGTAGTCACAAACAAAAAAGATGAACTTGTCACAACAAGAACCATTACGGGTTGGCGAGTATGTATCAATTATCATAAACTCAATGAAGCAACCGCAAAAGACCACTTTCCTTTGCCATTCATGGATTAAATGTTAGAAAGACTCACAGGAAATAAATATTTCTGTTTCCTTGATGGTTTTTCTGGATATTTCCAAATCCCAATTGATCCTATAGATCAAGAGAAAACAACATTAACATGTCCTTTCAGAACATACGCTTACAAGCAAATGCCTTTCGGTTTATGTAATGCTCCCGCTACTTTTCAAAGGTGCATGTTGGCTATCTTTCATGACATGATCGAAGAATCCATAGAAGTATTCATGGAAACAATTTCTTCGTCTTTAGAAACTCCTTTGATAACTGTCTAAACAACCTTGATAAAATGCATCAACGTTGCAAGGATGCAAATCTTGTCCTTAACTCGGAAAAATGCCACTTCAAAATAAAAGTCAAAAAATCTACAGAAAATGTTGTCGCCGACCACTTATCTCGAATTGACAATGACGAGGCAAGTGACGACAGCAATGTCGATGATAACTTTCCTAGAGAAACTGTTATAGAATTAAGAACCAAAGACATACCATGGTTCGCAGACTTTGCAAACTAGTTGGTAAGTGATATTATACCTAAAGGGATGATGTATCAACACAAGAACAAATTCTTCTATGACCTTAAAAACTACTTTTGGGAAGACCCCTATCTTTTCAAAGTATGTTCAGAAGGTATGATCAGACGCTATGTCTTAGGACAAGAAACTCATACCATTCTAGATCAATTTCATTACGGACCTACTGGAGGACATTATGGACCAAACATAACAACTAAAAAGTCTTAGCCTCAGGCTTTTACTGGCCGACGATCATCAAAGAAGCTCATACTCTAGTTTGCCTTTGCGAAGCATGTCAAAAAACTAGGAATATATCTAAATGTGATGAAATGCCCTTAAACAACATTCAGGTATGTGAAGTGTTTGACATCTAGGGTATTGACTTTATGGGACCATTCCTGAAAACTTATAAATTCAAATACATCCTAGTCGCTATCGATTATGTTTCCAAATGGGCCGAAGCTCAAGCTTTACCAACAAACGATGCCAGAGTTGTTATTTCATTCCTGAAAAAACTATTCTGTCATTTCGGTATGCCCAAAGCTCTCACAAGCGACCAGGGTACTCATTTCTACAATAAAATTATGGAAAAAACCATGAAAAGATATGGAGTAACCAACCGTTTCTCTACATCATATCATCCTCAAATGAGCAAATAAGTAAAAAAATACTAACAGAGCCCTTATGAGAATCCTTGAAAAAACAGTTAAAGATAATCCAACTGTTTGGTCAAGAAAACTCGATGATGCTCTGTGGGCTTTTAGAACCGCTTATAAAATACCAACCAGAACCACACCTTACAAACTCTTACACGGTAAAAACTGCCATTTACCATTTGAAATCGAACACCGTACATACTAGGCACTAAAAAACTGTAACCCAGATCTCATCGCCGCTGGTGAGAAAAGAATGTTTTAGTTACACGAATTAGATGAACTCCGACATCAAGCATATAAAAAATATTGTCTATACAAGGCAAGAACCAAAGTCTAGCACAATAGAAAACTCAAAATGAGAAAGGAGTTCAAACATGAAAACAAAGTTCTGTTATTCCACTCTAAGTACAAATTTAAACAGCCGAAATTCAGATGTCGATGGCTTGGACGATACGTAGTGAACCATCAATATCCATCTGGATATATTGAACTATATGGAAAAGATGGCAAAATATTCATTGTTAATGGCCATCGACTCAAACTATACCATGAAGAACAAAATGACCAAAGGGAATAAATCACTCCCTTCTTTCCTAAAAACAAAACCTCTGAAGTACGAGTCTAGCTAATGATTCTCTTAAAAATTAAGCGCTTCTCTGGAGGCAACCCGTGCTTTAACTCAAGCGTGGAGGATTCCCTCCTCTATTCTCTCTTCTAAAAAAACCCACAAAATATTTTTCTTTTTGTATGTTTTGTTTGTTCACTTTTGTAGGTAATATATCATGAAATTGGAAAATCATAGCGCTCGCTCATAGATAGCTCTCTTGCAGTACATCATACTATGCCCTGGGAAGTACTATTTTCCCTTAATTTTCCCTATTTTCTATCTTTATCAGTTCTCACATTGAGGGCAATGTTCAACTTAAGTGTGGAGGGGAACCAAATAGGAAAAATTAAAATATATCATTTCTCTCCATGTTTGCCCTGCAATCTAGCCACATTTCAAGTGATATTTTAAAGTAAAAATTAATATATAATTTTCATCCAAAATTAAAATATGTATATACTTAGTAATGCAAATCCTACTCGGATTAACATCATAACTAGCACAAATTCAGTCCACTAAACTGTGAGGTATATTCTAGCCTTTGATGCATATCTTTTGCACATTTTTATGATAGTGCCAATAATTTAGTAGCTTCAGAACTTGTGCTTGATCATCATTTACTAGACCACATTGAGGTTAATTTATATGCAATATCGTAAGATAAGAGGTAAAAAAATCCCCAAGTAATTCCATTATCTGTAGCACTCGCTTTTAGTGCTAAAATACCCCAAGTATCTCAAGATCTATGTGCTCAATATCTTAGCTCTGTGCCAGCCTTAAGTTATCGTTGTTATAAGTATTTGCTATCTAAAAAAAAGTTCAAAGTTATAAAGTTATTACAAGGCTCTTGCTTAGCATATGAAATTATGTATCATACTCACCCACATCATTATCACATTTTACCTCTTTGAGATTTTGTCTAGGTGCTTATGTAACCTTTTCCCTTTTTGTGTTCTGAATATTTCATTTTTAGTCCTTTAACTATTTGACGTTTGTTAGTTTATTTAGATATTGTACCGTGTTGACGGTGGTGATTTTTTTGAGAATTGAGTTAGTTTATGGTTCATTATGTATAACAATCCTTTTAGAGGGTATTATTATGCTATTTGTATTCTGGGTGGTTTGACCTGTGAATTTTGAGAAATGCCGTATAACGAGTCCTGCCACGTCCGTTAATGCCCAAATGAGTTTTGAGAAGTGAAAAAGGGAAATATGTCAAGTAAATACTATATGTTAATGGAAAAGTATTTTTAAAGTGAATAAAAATACTAATTAACTTTGGAAAATATTTTATGATTGATTTTTAAGTGATCCCGACATAAAAAGAAAGACCCGAACCCCCTCCTAGGATGCTAAACTAGGCGTGTAAGTCTTGGGGACAAGAAGGCTTAATTTTAGCTAAACTTGTCCCAAGGTTGTACATTTATATTCTTATCACTAAACATTTTCCACTCATTCTATTTCATTTCAAAAATCAAACACACACACACACCTCCTTGTGTGTGTATGCTTCCGAGTTCAAACAACAACCAAACACCATAAATTTTCCAACTTTGATCAAGAACGTGATATTCTGGGTTCATACGAGTATTTTGGTATTCATTTAAACAACGTTTGGGTTGTTCGGTTCGTGTCGAAATCTATATTTTGAAGACTTTTCTTGTAAGTTTCTAAATTTAAATTTCGTTTGTCCTTTTGGGTTTATATTGATGCATAGATGTTAGTTGTACAAGTTTATCGTCATAAAAATCAATTTTTGGAAACAAAACAGATAAAAGGTTGTGTTCGGTTTGTGTCGGATTTAAAAAGAAACAAAAGGGTTTTGTAGTTTTGATGTTGTGGTTGTGATGGTTGAAAAACATATATTGCTAGATAGCTTATTTTAGATAATAGCTTGTATAGCTTATTTTTGGGCTTATTTTTTGGCTTATATTGAGCTTATAGCTCACGACTTATTTTAAAAACACAAGGAGAGTGTTTTTGATCATTTACTTTGATTGGCGTATATTCGCGAACTACTATTTTGGCTTACAGTGTTAACCGGATATACATAACGTAGCTTATTAACGTATTTTGAGCTTATGGACTAGTTTTTGGAGCTTTTGGGCTCACGACCCATTAAGCACAAATAAGCCGTGTGATGAGGTGTCATTTTATACACTTTTTCAGGGTCGTTTAACCCCCTAAATCGTGTGTTTATGCCCAAAATAGGTACTTAATCGTTCCTTTTCAGGTATTTTGCATTTTGAAGGCATTTGGAGGAATTACACATGACTTAGGCTCATTTGGAGAAGAAACGGATAAGACTACGGACCTACACCAACATCTCTCAAGATTATGTTCTCAGCGACTGGAGACGGCGTCACAGATACAACGTGACGCCGTCACAACAAAGACCAAGACGGCGTCACACGATTCAACGACGGCGTCAGGGTACACGACCCAACCCATTATCTAGAATATTCTCTTTCATGACGGCGTCACGACTAAAACGAGACGCCGTCACAACGTTTTTCCTATATATATAAACCCAAATTTAGGGTTTTGAGTGTGTAACTTTAGAATAAAAAAAGGGTACGAACCCTAGTTCGTTTAGCAGCTGTTAGGGATGATTTTAGGGCCTAAAAACCCTATTGTACTTCCTCAAACTCATGTTTTAATCATGTAAGGTTTATTTACCCATTCAATACGTTTATGTGTTATTTGATTCATCTATGTTCTTGCTTTATCTTTAACATGCTTGGCTAAACCTCCTATTGTGTTTATTTATGATTGTATGAAACCTAGAATGTAGATCTTAGTGGTGTTGCTTCTTGTGATGTATGTGCATGTTAGGTCTTAGAAAACCAGCTTTTGTTTGCATCGTTGTTGATATGTCTAGGAAAACATGATTATGTAGAAAGGATACCATCGGGTAATAGTCTTCATACTACCTTGCCCCCTAATATGGTCGATCCACTCTTAATATATTTCACATGCACTTAGTATACCCTTGGGGGCCTTGTAATAGTCTTCATACTACCTGACTTGTGCGTTGCCTTAACGAAATACTAAGTGGACGGTGGGTTCGTATAATTCGTTCATGACTTAGGAAATAATTACACAGATCATCACAAGTGTGACAAGGCAACAACTCTAGGAGAAGCAATCTAGGGAGTAATACATGATTAAATAAACACAGTCTTTTATTATATTGTTATCACCAGTAGCGTAGATTTATATTTAGTTTAATAGCTAAAACCAAACCAACCTCTCCAATTATATGATTTACTTGCTTTCCATAAAACATAAAAATACAAAAATAATCTTCTTTCAAACCTTAAAATTCTGTTAGACCATGATCAAGCCTTCCCAACCTATTCCTTGAGTGAACGATGAAAACCCCCCGAGTCTTGCCTATACTACTACTACAACGATTAGGTGCTCTCCCTAGGGAGTTGTAAAACTTCGTGTAGAAGTCTAACGACGACCGCATCAAGTTTTTAGCACCGCCGCCTAGGGAATAGTTAGGTTTTTTATCATAGTTTAGCTTAGTTCTACTTGCTTGAATCCTTTCAAGTAAGATTTAATTTCTGCACAATAGCTTTCTTATAGTCTATCTTTTCTATGTGTTATCTGTTTCGTAACCCATTCTCATCAACCACCATGGGAGACGAGAATCCTATCTATACACTAGGAGACTACTCCAAACCTAGCCATGAGGGCTATAGGAATACCATTGATCTCCTCGTAGGGAACAATGTGGTACCTCTTCGATCTGACACCATCCGGTTGGTGCAAAACGGATGCTCATTCCACGGACTTCGGTCTGAGGATCCAAACCAACACCTCAAGAATTTCCTTAAACTTTTAGACTCACTTGACCTTGATGGTGAAAATAGGGAAAGAACACGCCTGCATTTATTTCAATTTTCCCTACGCGATTAAGCTAGCAATTGGCTTGAACGTCTTCCAGTAGGATCCATCACCACATGGGAGGATCTTACTACCTAATTCCTTGCTTAATTATGTGGAAACTGTAGAGGGGGGGGGGGTGAATACGTGTTCTTTAAAAAAATTAAGATCAAAGATTATATCACTCTCTATTGGCGATCCTATAAATATATGGGGACAGCCTAGTACATCAGGGGGCCGCCCTATTTAAAGGGACCGCCTCCAGAAGAGGTTTTCGGAATAGATCATTTGTATCAAATCACCAATCAAGTTTGACGCAATATGAGAAGTGTCGATAATGGATTTACAATTACTAGCACATATTCTACTAATATATCCACACTCACAATGTTTACTACAAAGAGCTACACAACCATGACTAACACAACATACACAAAAATTCACACAATCATAAGCAAAATGCAAGTGTAAAAGTAAAGCGATAAATGTAAAGACATAAGTAAAGAGAAAGGTAAAAGAAAATGCAAACTGACATGATGATTTATAGTGGTTCGGTCACGAAGCTCCTCTTTGCCCTACTCCACTCCTCGAGTATCCAACTCGAGAGTTACTTCACTAATCAACAAGCTCCCTTTTGGCGGAGAAAACCTTATACCAATGCTTACATTATTTTCCGACACTAAGCTAGATGTCGAGTCCTTCTTCGGGTACAACTAAACCCATTATGTTTTATGGCCCAACATAACAAACCTTATGTTTTATGGGGGGGAAAGAACCAGATTTTGAATTTTGAAATAATTACAACATAAATCATTTCTTTATAATTCAAAAATAATTTGTCTAATTAAGTTTTAAAAAAGTTATTTTGTTACATTTATAAAAATGTAAAGTTTAAGACAAAAACTTATTTCTTTGATCATCCTATAAGTTTAATGCTTGTTTGTACATACCTTATGTGATTTACGCCAGGTGTAAACCAATGTCCGTCTTGATGCATACTTGAGACATCTAGAGATGTTGATGCATGTATGCATTGATGATTTATGATTACGACTAACTTACACACTTTATGTTACGTATTACAAGTCACATGTTTGTCATTACAAAAACATAAAGAGATCGTATAGATAAATATCATAATATTTGCACTAACAAATTCTTTCCACCGAGAAGGACCGTAAAACTCCGCAACGATATCCTGATGTTCTAACAACATCATGGAGAATCTCTATCTGAAGCATGGACTCGTTTCAAGGACTTACTCCAAAAAGTCCCTCATTATGGCATAAACCTTGGCTCAAAGTCCAAAATTTTTATGACCATGTCAATTCCGTCACAAGATGAACCATTGACCAATCGGCCAGTGGTAAGCTTCGTGACCATAACGCCGAAGAATCCTGGGCATTATTAGAGGACCTCTCCCTCTATGACAACAAAAGTTGGAACGACCCAAGGGATTTCGCTAAGCCAGTCAAGGCAATCACTTTGCCTCAAGATGTCCCGAGTACATCTGACCGTCGTCTAATCGAGCTCAAAAATCAAGTCCAACGCTTGATAGAAGCTCATCTTGCTCCGACACAACCTACCCAAGTGAACAAAATCACTACCTTATGTGAGATCTGCAGTGGTCCCCACGACACTCAGTATTGTATTAAAAACCCCGAACAAGCCTTTGTTGAATACGCATCCTCGCGTACCGATGAAGCAGGAGGTAAGTGGTATACTTTCAAGCCCAAGCAAAACAATCTTAGTGACACCTATAATTCGTCATGGAGAAGTCACCTAAACCTTAGGTGGAGACAACCCCAAAACTCCCTAAATAATTTTTCAAACCCACCTAACCGGTTCCAACCCAACGGTTCGATCCCGAACCGTTCCTTCAACAACTGTCCTAAAAAATTTAACAACCAGTCGAATATAGAAGGACTGGTTTCCAAATTCATGTCATCTCAAGACGCTAGACTATCCAAGTTTGAAGCTGATTTCAAAGAATAGCAAAGCGAGATGACCAACAAAATCGACACTGTGTTGAAGGCTATCACCGATCAAATAGTGGGCACACTACCTAGTGATACGGTTAAGAACCCGAAACTAGGGACTCATCCAGTTTTGTCTGCTCGTTCTTACCAACCAATCAATCCCCGATGCTTATCTCACCCTTCCAACTCAATCAATGCTATCAAGGCACATTTCAAGGAGGTAACTATTTCCTAAACCAGCCTGCAGCAACCCGTGATTGAAATCAAACCACTACAATCAGAAGAGCCCGAACCAACTCTTGAAGATGAATTCCAAGATTTGCATCTTAACCGACCAGTTCTTGTAGTCCTAGCTTACGCTCCAATCTATAATGCCATTTTAGATAAATACATAGAGAGCTTAGAACTAAGCAAAAATGGATCAGCATTTGTCCAAGGAGAAATACCTGCGAAAATAGAAGACCCCGGACTATTCACTCTACCTTGTAGATTAAGGGACTCAAAACCTTTCGACACCTTGGCCTATCTAGGATCATGCGTAAACATAATCCCACTTTACCTTTTCAAAAAACTTAACATCGGATTATTAGAAGAGACTGACCATATCTTTGGATTGGCTGACGGAACCAAATCCTACCCCTTGAGATTGTGAAAGATGTAGAAGTCCACATAGGAAAACTAAAACTATTATTGACATCTACGTAATTGATATGAAGAAGGACCCCGAGACCCCTTTGCTTGTAGGAAGAGGATTCCTAGCTACCGCCAACGCAGTTATAGATTGTAGGATGGCTAAAATTGCGGTAGGAGAAGGAATCACTAGGTCGGTATTCGGTGTAAAAGGAGTAGATCTAGGTGAGGAGGAAGCACCTTATTGGACCACACTTGGAAAAAGGGAATCCTACAAACCACGACCTAGCTTGGACAAAGTAGGCGCACAAACCCCTTATTATGCTAGGAAAGACTTCTTAGACTGCCATTTGCCCGGAGAATGGGAAATTTCTAGAGATGCCGAGCTTAATCCTTTTAAGGATACCTTAGTGTTTAGGAGAATGGTAAAATTTCTAGGAGCCATACCTATTAACCTTAAGTGTAACATGTGGGAATCAAAGGACCTAATTAAAAAACCAATTAACTAGGACAAACCACCCAAAGACAGAGATGGAGCATGGCATACCAAGATTAAACTAATTGACCCCGATGGAGAGGAATTTACCAAAACCATTTAAACAATCCCCACTACTAGGAAGCTCTCCGAAAGAGAAAGTCCAAGGGAGATCATCGACTTGGACAACTTCTACAACATTTGACATGTGACTTCGAGTCTAGCTACAAGACTCGTTAATAAATAAAAGCGCTTCTTGGGAGGCAACCCAATTTACTTTTCCCCTAAATTAGGAGTGTCATGTGTCTTTTAATTCTTCATAGTTTGTTTTATTATGGTTGAACTATATTGTAATCATGCTTTGTTTGTCTTTAACATCGTCTTAATTTCAATCAAAGGTATTTTGCAAGCAATAAGTGTAGGGGAATTTATCCGGTTTTTAGAACCAAGTTCAAACATGTTAAATGAATTATTTAGATTAATTCGCGTCAGTTTCGAGTCATATGATTAAATTCTTAAATCTCAGGTTTTATGCAGCCATTTGTATAGGAATTAACTTATGGAATCAAGTGTAGGGAATTTTTCATCAAAAACAAAAATTTTGTTTTCACAGACTGTGGAGATGGCGTTACGATTAACACGCGATGCCGTCACCATAACACTTGTGACGGGGTCACAAAAACCCTGATGGCGTCAAACGCCCAGGTCTATAAAACTTAATGTTTTTTATTATTTTTGAAAATAGAACTTGCATAACATTTAATATATGTATTCTTCTGTTATAAACATGCAAAACCTAATGAATTTAACAATTCTCTCATCCTATCTTTACTGCTTTATCTAGTCAAACCCTAAATTCACAATGTATACTGGTTTATCGCACATTTTATGCTTGGTGTAGTTGTCTTTGTCTTTGATTACAGGTTATATTTGATGAGAAGAAGCTTGGAAGTTCTTAGGAAGTTTCGTTGGATGATTCTGGGAGGACGATTTAACCAATTATAGCATGTTTCTTCTCCATTATTGAGCAAACCAGGGGAGCACTAGTTTCTTTTCCTTGTTTTCTTTTCCCTTTATTCATTTTTACAGGTACTTCTATACAATATTAGGGACAATGTTCAACTTAAGTGTAGGGAAGGAAAATAAACCTTAGAAACTATTCTTTCATTTGCCATTTGCTTTGTCCTTAAAATGATGGGTAATATATAAAAACATAGCATAAGAGGTAATTTTTACCCATATTTAAATTTTTTACGACACATACTGACGAAAACCGAGTATTAACAGCGTCTCATGGATAAGAATTTATATGACTAGCACAATTACCCTCATAATTCCACCCTAAAAATGTGAGGTTTACCTTTAGATCTTTAGGAATTCGGGTATCTATTATTGATGCCCAAGATAGTTTATACCTTTAGCTTTCTCGAGTTAAGGAGTGAGCCATCACATGTGTCTATTCCGTCGTTACGAATGTATATGTGTGGTCTTCGTCGCTTTTTCTGGAGCATTAAGATCGGTATTAAATTATATGAGTGTACCAGTGGTATATTAAATTCTAGAACTTGTTTTTGTAATGCATTCCAAGACCGCATAGTAAGTATTAGGATTTTCTTGATAAGAGGCATTAGGATTAACCCATGTTTTAAACATGTAATTGTTATGATGGCCACACCGATCATATAAGTATCCCACACCCTTGCCATACACTCATTATTAGTGCAGGATACGCCTAGTACAACCCTCCAGGCCTATCCTTTTTCATGGTTCTCATAATTTTCTAGTGGATTCTAGATTTTTAATAAAGAGCATTGTCACCCTTAAACCAATCGTTACACCCAAAAAGCCTTAGCCTACCTTGTATGTACTTACCCTTAGTACATTATTATGTTTAACCCAAGTTAATTATTTGAGTACACGGTTGCTAAGTCCTTATCCTTGTAAATACTGTTTTGGGATGATTGAATTCATGGTAGTATTTATTTCCAAGGAAGCAATGGGGAAAAAAGTTTTAAGTCAATACACCATATGTTTGTCAAATATCCTATGTTATTTTGTCCACCTCAATTCGGGTCTTTACTAGAAGTAAATATCGAGCATGTAAAAGCTCAAGTGTAGGGGTACGTATTATAAACCCCATGTAATGTATAATGTTATTAAAAAAATAGAAAAGAAAAAGAAAGATATTGATGTAGAGTTGTGTAGAGTTTGTAGATCTTCGTCCGAGTCTTGGCTTAGCAACCAAACCAAAGTGTATTCGTGTAAATAATTAGCTAACCCTTCTACTCCAAATTCACCCAAATCTACCCAAATGTATCCCATCCGTTTCCATTTTCATTATATGTTATCTTATACCTACAACCCACAACCCTTTAAAAGACCTCTTAAAAAGTAATGAATAATGCTTGCACCTAGCGGTGGAGGTTTGATCCTTTACCAAGCCTATGGTAATTTATATGCTATTATATGTATTATGTTTGATTTTCCCGATCCCCCCCCCTTCCTCCCCCCCCCCTCCCTCCCCACCCCTCCCCCCCCCTCCCCTTCCCCCCTTCCCCGCCCACCCTCCCCGCCACACCCCCCCTCCCTCCTCCCCCTCCCCCCCCTTCCCCCCCCCCTCCCCCCTCCCTTCCCCTCCCCCCCTTCTCCCTACTCCATCTATCCGCACCCCCTCCCTCCTCCCCCCCCCCCCGCCCTCCCCCCCCTCCACCTCCCCTCCCCTTCCCCCCCCCATCCTATGACAGGTAGTGAGTGTTGATTTTCCGTTTCCCCCTTATGTTATAATTTATTATACAATCGAGTGAAAGAGAGAATCCCCAAACACTTATGTGAGGTGCTAGTATATATCTTCCGTGCTTTTAATTATGAGGTCTAGAAGGTTGTGTTATAAAATAATTTTAAAGAGTAGGTAAAATGACCCCTCATATTGTTATTATCTAGGTAGAAAATCCCATTTGCTTGAGGACAAGCAAATCTCAAGTGTAGGGGTATTTGATGAGGTGTCATTTTATATACTTTTCGGGGTCGTTTAACCCCCTAAATCGTGTGTTTATGCCCAAAATAGGTACTTAATCATTCCTTTTCAGGTATTTTGCATTTGGAAGGCATTTGGAGGAATTACACGTGACTTGGGCTCATTTGGAGAAGAAACGGACAAGACTACGGACCTACACCAACATCTCTCAAGCTTATGTTCTCAGCGGCTAGAGACGGTGTCACAGATACAACGTGACGCCGTCACAATGAAGGCCAAGACGGCGTCACACGATTCCACGACGGCGTCAGAGCACACGACCCAGCCCATTATCTAGAATATTCTCTTTCATGACAGTGTCACGACTAAAACACGATGCCGTTACAATGTTTTTCATAATAATACAAACTCGAATTTAGGGTTTTGAGTGTGTAACCTTAGAGTAAAAAGAGGGTATGAACCCTAGTTTGTTTAGCAGTTGTTAGGGATAATTTTAGGGCCTAAAAACCTTATTGTACTTCTCCAACTCATGTTTTAATCAAATAAGGTTTATTTAATCATTCAATATGTCTATGTGTTGTTTGATTCATCTATGTTCTTGCTTTATCTTTAACATGCTTAGCTAAACCTCCTATTGTGTTTGTTTATGATTGTATGAAACCTAGAATGTAGATCTTAGTGGTGTTGCTTCTTGTGATGGATGTGCATGTCAGATCTTAGAAAACCAGCTTTTGTCTGCGTCGCTGTTGATATGTCTAGGAAAACATGATTGTGTAGAAAGGATACCATCAGGTAACAGTCTTCATACTACCTTGCTCCCTAATATGGTTGATCCACTCTTAATATATTTCACATGCACTTAGTATACCCTTGGGGGCCTTGTAATAGTCTTCATACTACTATACTTGTGTGTTGCCTTAACGGAATACTAAGTAGATGGCGGGTTCGTGTAATTCGTTCATGACTTCGGAAATAATTACACAGATCATCACAAGTGTGACAAGGCAACAACACTAGGAGAAGCAATCTAGGGAGTATAAATAAACACAGTCTTTTATTATATTGTTATCACCAAACCAACCTCTCCAATTATATGATTTACATGCTTTCCATAAAACATAAAAATAAAAAAATAATGTTCTTTCAACCCTTAGAATTCTGTTAGACCATGATCAAGCCTTCCTAACCTATTTCTCGAGTAAACGATAACAACCCCCCGAGTCTTGCCTATACTACTACTACAACAATTAGGTGCTCTGCCTAGGGAGTTGTAAAACTTCGTGTTGAAGTCTGACGACGACCGCATCACCGTGGCTTATTTGTTGGCTTAATGTGGTCCGGGTTATTTTCTTACTTATCAAACTTGCTTATATATACTAATGGGCCTTGTTTTTGGGCTTAAAACATGTTTTGGACCTATAAAAACCTTACTCGACCCTTATTGGGCCTTAATGCCCAATAAGCTTTATTTAGTCGTTTTTAGAGTTTGTCGAACTTTTGAAAGTTGAAATGAGTTTACGAAATAATATTGATCGTTGTCTTGAGAAAAACACTTTGATAAGTGTCGCGGATTGTGATTTTGGGAATTTGTGTCAAAAATGTGAAAAGTATTTGAAATAAAGGGTTGAAACCTTAGAAAACGTTATATAAACGTACGGGTCATGTTGAAATTTCGTAAAAAGTTTATACTTAGAAATTTTACTTAAGAACATGATTTTTGATTTTAAATAATAAAGTATCATTATTTTAATTATTTTAATAAATTCACTAAAATACGAAAAATATAATTTTTCTCGAAACTTCTCTAATATGTTTATTGTGAGTAAACGTTTCATTTTCAACCATATTAGGATTATTTTACGGTAACTAAGGTTACCGAATAGACTTATCAGGATATATTTATAATTATTTATTATAAATATTTACTTATATTACTTATCTATTTTCTTTAAATAGTATAAGTATGTATCGTTGAGATATCGGATTGATAAGATATTTTGGGATGAGACGTCAACCATCACACCACTAAATTGTTACGGGTAATTGTACAACGCGTCTAACCTCTATGCATCAAACGTGGAAACTGTTTTGGAAATGAATGATTAAATGGGACATTAACTGGACTAGGTCGTGTGTGAACGTCATAGCATTTGCTTGTGATTTGAGTTTGCTGTGGAGTCAGTTGCTTGAGGTGAGTTCTCATAGCCCCACTTTTTAAATCTTTTCCGTTGGGGGAAATGATACTCAAATGTGTTTTGAACTGTTTTTTAACTGTGCAAAATGTGGTTTTGTTTTTAGGACAAGATATGTGCTTATGACTGCTATGTCAATATATGTTGTGATTTTACTTGCATGTACTGTGTTTGGCATGTCAAGGGTTGTGATTTGACTTACATGCATTGCGATGCATGGCAAGGGTGATCGGCAAGGATTTTCCATGTCTAGTGTGGTCCTGCCCTAATATAGTGCTCTAGCTAGTAGGCCCGTTAGGTGCATAAGTGACATATCGGAGTTGCAACTCCAAGAGCATTGGTATATGTTGTTTTCATGAATAGCGGGATACTAGGGCATGGTGATCGACTAGCTGCTAGGAATTGGTGATCGACTAGCGGGAATGCTAGGTCGTGTTACATGATTAGCGAGGATGCTAAGTCATGGGTTATTTGCATATATTCACTGTCATATTGCACTATTGTCTACTGTTTGAGACATTGGCACGGCTTTTGGTTTGGAGTCAAACCTACGAGCTCACCAACATTATTGTTGACGTTTTTGAGTATCATTTTCAGGTGAAGTGAAATATGAATAGGTTGGTGTTATGTGATAGCAGGCTTAGAAGTATCCTGTGTGGATTTTTCATGTGAAGCCTTGCTTGTTTATTTGTTTGGTTCTTAGTATTTGGAAGTTTTGGTTTAAGTTTGGATTTGGACCCGTGTGTGGGCAATTCGAATTGTAAGAGATTATGGATTTGGTTATGATTTGAGACATCACTCGAGGTTTGTTCTAGGTTGAGGGTCTTCGTAACACTTGAAGTTTATGCATTGTAGTTTGTCTCTATATTGTATCTTGTGTTATGATTGATCATTATGTTGCATTCTTGAGTTTTCGCCATTGTCGGGGTATGATAGATTGGTAATTAGAGCTAAGGTTATAGAGAACTAGGTGGGTTGGCCTAGACTATAACCTAAGATCTGTCATCTAGTTGCGTATAGGATCTATGTGCGTGGTGTTCCACTTTTGCTTGCTTTCGCGTGTTCGCGGTTTGGTGCTTTAGTGATGTCAGTCATTGAGATGTGTGAGATCAATACTAAGTACGACTGGGAAAGGATGCGGATATAAATACGGTGGCCAACATAGTTATAAAAGTATCACAACTTACTCGTACTTGGTAATACCGTCACACAAATTGATGTTGACACCATAAGGTGGTATTATGTGTATATATATATATATATATATATATATATATGTTAGTCTTCCTACCTACCTAATGTTGCTCATGTTCTCCATCGTGTAGATAATGCCGCCAAGGATGAGGACCCGAAGTGCCGGCCGACCTGTTGCCGAATCACGAGGAGGGTGAACGGGTTGGTAGAGATGGGAGGGGTAGAGGACATAGGGGAAGTAATGATGAACGTGTTGATGGATTGAATGGTCAAGGGAATGACACAAGGTGGGAGATAATAGGAATGGAAAGGGAGTCAATGAGGGTGTGGGAGGAGCACCTGACTTCTCGACGATCATTGCCCAATAATTGCAGAACCTCTTACCCGTCATTCTAGCTCAGGTTAGTAACCAAGGAAATGTTGGAAGTCAAAATGGTAATGTGGTTAATGATTGTTCAGGAGGACGTTAGGAAGGTGTTAGTGAATAGAAATCGGGTAGGTTGTTCATATAAGGAGTTCTTAGCTTGTAACCCTAAGGAATATGATGGTAAGGGAGGTGTTGTAGTTCTTACTCGATGGATTGAGAAAATGGAGTCCGTGCAAGATATGAGTGGTTATAGTATTGACCAAAAAGTAAAATACACTGTTGGTTCATTTGTGGGTAAGGCTTTAACATGGTGGAACTCTCAGATCCGCACGCTAAGCTAGGAAGTTGCTGTTAGTATGTCATGGAATGACTTTAAGTTTATGATGATAGAAGAGTTTTGTCCTAGTTATGAGATGCAAGAGTTAGAAACTGAGCTGTGGAATCATGTTATGGTTAGGGCTGGCCATGCGGCTTATACTGACAGATTCCATGAGCTGGCTAGATTAGTTCCCCATTTAGTGACTCTAGAAAGTAGGAAGATTAAGAGATATGTGTATGGCCTTGCTTCACAGATCCATGGGATGGTGGCAGCAATGAAGCCAAAGACTATGTAGAAGGCTGTGTAGATATCTAGTGCACTGATCGATGAGGCTGTTAGGAATGGATCAATTAAGAAGGTTGAGAAAAGAGGAAATGTGGGGGAACCTAGCAAGGATAAGAATGGTAGGGATGATAATAAAAGGACTAGGACTGGAAATGCTTTTGCTACAACCGCAAACCCTGTAGGAAGAGAGAATACAAGTGCTTGGCCAAAGTGTACCACCTGCAACTCCTACCATGCACCTGGAGGGCCTTGTCGCACATGCTTCAACTGTAACCACCCGGGTCATTTTGTAAAGGATTGTAGAGTTGAGCCTAGGAATGTGAACCCGGTAAATGTAAGGAACCCAACACCTGCTCGTGGAGCATGCTATGATTGTGGAAGTACTGACCATATCATACCGTCATGTCCTAGATTGAATAGAGCATAAGGACCGGGAGAAAACCATCCAAACCAAGTTATTGCTAATAACGAGGGTCAGGGTCATGGAAACCAAGGGAACCAAGCTAGGGGTAGGGCATTCATGTTGGAAGCAGAGGAAGCTCGCCAGGATCCGAACATTATGACGGGTATGTTTACTTTAAACAATCATTTTTCCACTACCTTATTTGACTCTGGTGCCAACTATAGCTTTGTTTCCACTACTTTTATACCTCTATTAGGCATAGAGCCCAGTGAATTAGGTTTTCGATATGAGATTGAGATAGCTAGCGGGCAACTAGTAGAGATTGATAAGGTTATTAAGGGTTGCCAACTAGAAATCGAGGGTCATGCCTTTGACATCGATTTGATACCATTCGGGCATGGGAGTTTTGATGTGATTATAGGTATGGATTGGTTGTCTAATCATAAGGCTAAAATAATTTTTCATGAGAAAGTAGTGCGGATACCATTACTAGATGGCAAGGTGCTTAGAGTATTAGGAGAAAGACCAAAAGAGAAAGCAAGACTTTTAATGAATGCTAAGGCTAAAGTTAAGAAATAAGAAGAGATTGTTGTGGTTAGAGATTTTCCCGAGGTATTTCCAGATGATTTATCAGGATTGCCACCTCTCTGGGAAATTGAGTTCCAGATTGAGTTAATCCCTAAAGTTGTACCAATTGCAAAGTCTCCCTATCGTTTGGCACCTTTTGAATTGGAGGAGTTGTTGGGTCAACTCAAGGAACTCTAGGACAAAGATTTCATTCGACCAAGATCATCGCCTTGGGGAGCACCGATATTGTTTGTGAAAAAGAAGGATGGTTCTTTTAGGATGTGTATTAACTATAGAGAATTAAACAAGTTGACAGTTAAGAATCGTTATTCGCTTCTTAGGATTGATGATCTATTTGACCAACTACAAGGGTCATAGTTTTTCTCAAAGATAGATCTTAGGTCCGGATACCATCAGCTGAGAGTGCATGAGGATGACATTCTAAAGACTGCGTTTAGAACTTGTTATGGGCATTTCGAGTTCACAGTAATGCCCTTTGGTTTGACTAACGCACCAGCGGTATTCATGGATTTGATGAACAGAGTTTGTAGGCCTTATCTTGATAAGTTTATGATAGTGTTTATAGATGATATCTTAATCTACTCTAAGACTCGGGAGGAGCATGTAGAACACTTAAGGTTAGTCTTGGAACTGCTCAAGAAGGAGAAACTGTATGCTAAGTTTTCTAAGTGTGAATTTTAGCTAAGAGAAGTGTAGTTTCTTGGGTATGTGATAAATGGTAATAGGATTCATGTAGACCCTAGTAAGACTGAAGCCATTAAGAATTGGGAAGCCTCTAGAACTCCGAATGAGATTCGTTCGCTCTTAGGATTGGCTGGATATTACTGTAGGTTCATTGAGAAATTTTCTAAGATAGCTAAGTCTCTTACTATCTTGACTTAGAAGTGTAAGACTTTCGATTGGGGTGAGGAACAAGAATTGGCATTTCAAACTTTGAAGGATAAGTTGTGTAATACGCCTGTTCTAGCTCTCCCCGATAGACCAAAAGACTTTGTGGTATATTGTGATGCGTCCAGGTTAGGACTAGGCTGCGTGTTGATGCAGAGAGGTAAAGTGATAGCATATGCGTCTAGGCAGTTGAAGATTCATGAAAAGAATTATACAACCCATGATTTAGAACTAGGAGCAGTTGTGTTTGCCCTTAAGATTTAGAGACGTTATATGTATGGGACAAAGAGTGTCATCTATACGGATCATAAGAGTCTTCAGCATATCTTTAGTCAGAAAGAGTTGAATACGCGATAGCGTCGCTGGATAGAGTTGTTTAGTGATTATAACTGTGAGATTCGCTACCATCCTAGTAAGGTGAATGTGGTGGCTGATGCCCTAAGTAGTAAGGAAAGAGTAAATCCTAAGAGAGTTAGAGAGAGCTATGAATATGACCCTTTAGTTGAGTATCAAGGATAGGATACTGGTGGCTCAAAAGGAGGCTGTGGATGAGTCTCTAGGATTGCAGAAAGGTTTGGACGAGATGATATAATAGAGAAGTGATGGGACTTTGTACTACCTGGATCAAATATGGGTGCCTTTGAAGGGTGATGTGAGAACCCTGATAAAGGACAATGCCCATAAGTCGAAGTCCTCTGTACACCCAGGAGCTGATAAGATGCATTATGACCTTAGAGATAGGTATTGGTGGCTGGGTATGAAGAAGGACATAGTTGTGTATGTAAGTAAGTGTTTGACTTGTTTAACGGTTAAGGCTAAACATCAGAGGCCATCCGGCTTGGTGCAGCAACCTGAGATTCCCGATTGGAAATGGGAAAGGATGGCTATGGATTTTGTGACTAAGCTGCCTAGGACTAGTAGTGGGCATGACACAATCTGGGTCATTGTGGACCGATTGACTAAGTCTGCTCATTTTCTACGTATGTGTGAGGATTATAAGATGGATAGATTGGCTATATTATATTTGAATGAGATAGTTGCTAGACATGGTGTGCCGACCTCGATCATATCAGATCGTGATAGTCGTTTCACATCAAGGTTTTGGCAGTCAATGCAAGAGGCATTAGCAACTCATTTGGACATGGGTACGGCTTACCACCCTTAGACCGATGGTCAAAGTGAGTGTACTATTCATACCTTGGAAGACATGCTTAGAGCATGCGTCCTTGACTTTGGGGGAAGTTGGGATGTTCATCTTTCGTTGGTTGAGTTTTCGTATAACAATAGTTATCATTCTACTGTGAGATGTGCTCCGTTTGAGGCATTGTATGGTAGAAAGTGTCGTTCGCCAGTTATGTAGGCTGAGGTTGGAGAAGGTTAGTTGATAGGACCTGAGTTGGTACAGGAGACCACTGAGAAGATCTCGCAGAATAAGGATAGACTTAAGGCTGCATATGATCGTTTGAAGAGTTTTGCTGATAAGAGAAGGAAACCCTTGGAATTTTATGTAGGAGAGTTTGTCTTGGTCAAAGTGTCACCTTAGAAAGGTGTGGTACGCTTTAGGAAGAAGGGGAAATTAGCACCTAGGTTTGTTGGACCATTTGAGATCACTGAGCGGATCGATCCGATAGCCTATAGACTTAGGTTGCCTGAGGAATTAAATGGTGTTCATGACACGTTTCACGTGTCAAACCTTAAGAAGTGTTTGGCTGATCCAACACTGCAAGTGCCCTTGGATGAGATCCAAGTTAAATTTTGTGGAAGATCCTGTGGAAATTTTGGAAATAGAGTTCAAGAAGCTGAAGCATAGTAGGATTGCCATCGTTAAGGTTCGGTGGAATTAGAAACGTGGTCCTAAATTTACATGGGAATGTGAAGATCAGATGAAGCTTAAGTACCCGCATTTGTTTAGTGATGATAGTAGTTGAATTTCAGGGTCGAAATTCTTTTAAGGGGGTAGAATGTAACCTTTGCCCTTTTTGTGTTCTGAGTATTTCATTTTTAGTCCTTTGACTATTTAACGTTTGTCAATTTATTCATATATTGTATCGTTATAACAACCCAGAATTTTCATCAAATACAAAAATCAACCTATTTTACTATAATCACAATTATACGGGGAAGTTTCCCGCTTTATTACATTACTTGCATTGCCAATATCTCAATATGCAATATGACTTGCATAACTAAAGTAGACGAGCTCACGCAACCTACCTATGTCAATCATATCTTTATATATGTCAAGCAAACATCATAACATGTCAAGTCAATATCATAATATCATTTTTACAAAGTACATTACTCATATAATGTACCATTTGCAACATTATATCAAGACGAGCTTTAAACCGTTATCGTATACCTCTGCACCCTAATTCCATGAAGAGTTAACATCTAAAATGAAAGTACAAGCTACTAAAGCATATGTACAAGTAACATAACATCTAATTTGGAATATTAACTTCCTCTAAGTCAAAGTACAAGTCCTTAAAAGCTCAATGTACAAGTCATTAAGCATGACATCCAAAATAGTCATTTTACCTCCGTTTTCCTAAGGAATTCCGTACAATCTATTAAGTACAAGTTAAAAGCAAGTAATGAACTTCATTTACATTCCATATTCATTCTCATTTCATAAGATTCCATGAAATCAAAACAAGAAACCCTAAACCGAGCTAGTTTCTAAACCCATAAAACGCCTTTCCTCTTCTCGATTTTTATATCCGTTTAATAAAAACCTAAACCATTAATCAATAAGTTGTAAATAATTAATTTACAACATTAAAAAAGTCCTAATTTCATCATTATATACTCATTATACCAGGAATTAATCCTAGAAACCCTAAAACAAAACCCTAATCTAGTTCTAACCCTAAAACCTAAAACTAGGCCCTAGTTCAGAATCAGATCAGTCTATAAAACATAGGATCTGGGCAAATCAATAGGTTCTGGGTATTAAGTGAAAACACTAGGTTGTATCCCTATGTCTTGTGATCATTTTTCCGGTGGAATCAACCCGATTCGACGTCGGATGAATTAGTTATAGCCAAAATGGCAAAGGTGCGCAGATTCTGCACACCTGTAGTAAATGGCTATTATCTCTAAATTTTTGTAAAATAACCCTAAAATATGTAAAACTAAACATTGTAGAGGGCTCAAATATCTAACAATTCTCACTGGTTTGAGCTTCAACGGAGTTACGGTTTGCAAATGACAACCATTTTACCAAGACTGGTGTTGGCTGTCCAAAAACAGCCATGTATAAGTCAAATCAAACACCCTTAAAACGTCTAGAACTACCTCCACCTTGCACCATATCCTTCCTTACTCAGCCCCTAGCCTTTCCACATCACCCCCCATGTGTCCTAACCTGGTTATCAAAGTTTCTTGGCCTCTAAGGGTCTTCAACACTATAAATAGGGGCACATACTCTTCATTTCAAATCATCCCCCACTTCCTCCTCTATAACCCATCATAGCAGCAATCCTTTGCTCAATATGTATTCTAAGAGATCTTAAGAAGTCCCAAGAACAGAAGTGAAGCAAAAGAAACCAAGAAAAGAAGCCCGGGAGTCGTTATTCTAGGCGTACGAAGCTAAAAGTCCCGATTTTGACCCGTTTCCAAGCTATAAGCTCAAACCCAGGTTCTATCAACTTCATACCTGCTACTACACCCTTATGATGTTCATATGATCATACATAAGCTCTTGTTAAAGTTTCATAACTCAATTCATGCTCATTTTCCATTTTGATCCAAAACCGTACACCCGAAACCCTAATTTCGTGTTTTTCATAAAACTAAATGTTATAATGGCTAAATGTTGTTATAATCTATCCTAACATGCTTAATTAATGTTAAAATAACCAAAATAAACACTTTTTGATTATTGAAGGAATTTGAACTAAAACAACGCCCACGTTTACTTTTTGAAACCCTAATTTGGCCCTTTTGCTTCCTAGCTAAAAACGAATCGTTATTTTTAAACTTTCGTATGTTAAACCTTCATATATTTTAGCTTATATTAATAAGCAATAACTTGCAAATTCTTTTGGAATGTTAAAATAAGCTTGCATGCAATTTTCGGACTTTGTTTTATCAAATGCATTCCATTCAAGGTGGTATATATTCGTAAACTTTCAAAAACTTATAACTAAAGGGCTTGAAAATGTCATTTAAATCAAATTATAACTATAGGGGTCGTATTATGTCCACTTTCCAAAAGTACAAGGTTACTTTGATATCTTTTAAACTGAAGGACCAAACCTCGTAAAGTGCAAACTCCAATTATATTTTGCCATTGTTTCATTCTTAAGGGTCTAAAATGGTAACATTTGAAAAGTATAAAAATATATTCAAACCATTACATACATAAACATTAATTACGCTTGACGTTCATAACATTTCCAATATTGAATAAAACGCTTAAAACCGAATTAATGTTCTAACCATTATATCATTCATCATCAATGTGCCTTTATAAATCAGGTCCCGGATCTCTATTGTACCACAATACTAGGGAGCTTCATATTAAGGGGTTTCATCTTGGTATTACGTTCTGACTGAGTTGTTGGGTTTACGATTTAAAGTGCCCTAGCTCCTCAAACGTTTACTGAATGACTTCTGAATTATGATGGCCCGAACGGTATCCAATAATTCCAAACTCATAATCAAACTCATAACTCTCTGAACCCAAACTTTAAAGTAACAATCTCCTAAGACTTATATATTTACTCAGGTTGTGAGACCGAGGCTGTTTACTATCATTTTGCGATATCAACCTTCCCGTTAAGATTGTGATAAGGTCGTCCGCTTTCATTTTGGAATATTTATTGCATCTACCTATCAGGTGAACATATTTACTCAGGTTGCGTGACGTGGCTGTTTACTATCATTTGCTATATCAACCTTCCCTGTTAAGATTGTGATAAGGTCGTCAGCTTTCATTTTGGAATATTTATTACAACTACCTATCAGGTGAAGTTCATAACCTCGCCTTTACTTATTTACATGTTTTATAAACCCGCGAGGGGGATACATGCTTGTTTACAAACTCTTTTATATACTCGTTTATCTTATAACAATGTGATTACTTTTCAAAGACTTAATGAGTTCATAACCTCACATACTTTATAAACCCGTGATACCTGCTATAAACCATGAATGCAAGTGTTTTCTAAATTATATGCTATCCTGATATATTATTGCCTAAGTACATGAAAATATCTCTTTGGGTAGTATCTCCCAATATCTCTTCAATATCTCTTTGGGTAGTATCTCCTAATATCTCTTCAATATCTCTTTGGGTAGTATCTCCTAATATCTCTTTAATAGCTCTTTGGATAGTGACTCCTAGTATATCTTCTGGTAAAGGTTCCTGGTTAAATATGTGGTTCATGAGTTTAGGGTAATAATACTGTTCTCCATAATAATATTGTTCTCCATGATAATACTGTTCTCCATGATAATAATGTTCTCCATAATAATTATCCCTCAATGCAAATATTTCCATTATGATAACTTGTATTCAACTATTACATTTCAATCCTATAAATTTCACTCAACCTTTGTGTTGACCCTTTTTATGCATGTTTATCCCAGGTAAATGAGCAACTTATGACATGGAGTGGGATGGACTTGAAGATGGCTAAAACTTGTTATCATTTACATTTTATGTTTCTAAATTTATGGACCTTCCTTTGTAAAACTCTGATTTTAAATGAATGATAACGTATCTTTTAAAAACGTCACTTTTGAGTCATTTTCTATGATTGTGCATGTGATTCATGAAGTAATACCCCAGATTAGCTTCCGCTGCTATATTATCAAAATGGGGGTGTTACATAGTGGTATCAGAGCCATGTTATAGAGAACAAGGGTAAAACCTTAACTATAACTACTTTTCTTTTGCCATTAATGTCCTCTGTGCCACTACATTCCCTGAATTGTGAAGATGCCACTACTTTTTCCGAATAGTATGTAAAAATACATAACTACTATACTGTTATATAAATAACTTATGTTGTTTACACTGAGCTGTTATATAGAATTATGTCTACTCCCGAATATATCTATCCTATTATTATCCTATCTGATTCCGATGTTGAGGATACTTTTTCCTCTTTATATTCTCTTGACTATATCCCGGCTTTATCAGACTATTCTCTGGCTTCACTAGGAAACACCTCTCCTAACTTTTCAGATGATTTAACTAAAAATCTTTTATCCTTACTATCTATCTCACCTTTTCATGATGATCTCCGTATTCTAAATTTTTCCGTTACATCCTGCAATGTAATAACAAGGAAACACACAATAATCTATATAATGTCAAATGATTTCAATACTACTAGGTATGAAAGTTTTGACAAAGACTTGTGATAGCATTCTTATTCGATGTTGAATTTAAAAGGTTAATGGATAACAATTCTTTACAATCAGAGTGGTGCAGCAGAAGCGTGGTAGGCCCATAACCTATAGGTTCCATAAATCAAAGTATTCCAATCACCCAGGTTCTGACAAGATATATCAAGATTTGGAGAAATTCTATTGGTTGTCATCAAGTGGTGTGGTCTTGAAAATAAGTAGACGTGTGAAAGGAGGGAATTATAATTATGGTGCGCAACATAATTATAAATGCATCACACACGTGGACTTGTGACCTTGATTAACCTAACATAAAGATCAAATTCATGCCCAATACCTACATCTATTCCCAAACAATATCACTACATCTTTCAACTAAATCTCAGGACAAGATTTCTTTAAGGGGTGGAGACTATAACAACCCGTAATTTTCATCAATGTAAATATCTATCTATTAAGTTATATGCAATGTACTATCTATCTATTATATATGAACCACCTTTTTCAGGGAAATTTTGCGCTTTATTACATTACTTGCATTACTAATATCTCAATATGCAATGTAACTTGCATATCTAAAGTTAACGAGCTCACGCAACCTACCGATGGCAATCCTATCTTCATATATGTCAAGCAAACATCAAAACATGTCAAGTCAATATCATAATATCATTTTTACAAAGTACATTACTCATATAATGTACCATTTGCAAAGTTATATCAAAACGGGCTTTAAACCATTATCGTATACCTCTAAACCCTAAGTTCATGAAAGATTAACATCTAAAGTGAATTCAAAAGCCACTAAACCATACGTACAAGTAATATAACATCTAATTTGAAATATAAACTCCCTCCAAGTCAAAGTACATGTCTTTAAAAGAATGATCACAAACGAAAGTTTGATGATAAAAGGAACACCACCAACAACAACAACTATCCCAATAATTCTAACAACAACAACTATTCCAATAATGATCGCAACAACAATAACCACTCCCCCCCCTCCCCCCCCCCCCCCCCCCCATAACACTCGCAACAACAACAACTACCCCTGATACCGTATAACAATAACGAGCCGCAAACACATGATCACCATCAGCAACAAAATAGAGCCAGGCAACCTTCAAGGCTAATGGGAAACCGTTGGAACTAATGGACCTTAATCCCCGTTGTAGGAAATGTACTCAGCATCACACATGACCTTGTACTCGATCAGCTGTCAGAATTGCCACAATTGTAGGCCATAGACTTGAAATATAGGAGTTTAAGAACTTCTGTGGTTCCAAATATCACTTCTATCTTCAATCAAATCTCGGGCGACGAGATTTCTGTTAAGGTTTGGGGGACTGTAACAACCAGTAATTTTCCAGTATTTCATCAATGTAATATCTACTACTTTATTAAGTACTACTTTTCATGGGAATAAATTTTTTGTTTCATTCCATTCCATTACGTTTCATAGTTACAATTCTAAAGTAACGAGCTCCGCAAACCTAACCTATGGCAATCCTCATCTTTATATTTGTCAGAAAACATCATAACATGCAAGGTCAATATCTCATAATATCATTTTTACAAAGTACATTACTCATATAATGTACCATTTGCAAAGTTATATCAAGATGGGCTTTAAACCGTTATCGTATGCCTCTAAACCCTAATTTCATGAAAGGTTAATATCTAAAGTGAATGCATAAGCTACTAAAGCATATGTACAAGTAATATAACATCTCATTTGAAATACAAACTCCCTCCAAGTCAAAGTATTAAGCTCTTTAATAGTATAAAATGTACAAGTCCATTAAGCAATGATCTCCAAAATAGCATTTTACCTCCGTTTTCATTCTATTTCTTCACTCATCACCTTTGTGAAATTACTCAATATACACTGTGTAACTCCAAACTATTCTCCTAATAAGTCTCATATATATTTTTGACACTTAAAATCCCTATTCAAAACCCAGAACCTAAATCCGAGCTAGTTCTTAAAGATCAGTCTATAAAACATAGGATCTGGGCAAATCAATAGGTTCTGGGTATTAAGTGAAAACGCTGGGTTGTAGCCCTATGTCTTGTGATCATTTTGCCGGTGCAATCAACCCGATTCGATGTCGGATGAATTAGTTATAGCCGAAATGGCAAAGGTGCACAAATTCTGCACACCTGTAGTAAATGGCTATTATCTTTAAATTTTTGTATAGTAACCCCCAAATATGTAAAACTAAACGTTGTAGATGACTCAAATATCTAACAATGCTCACTAGTTTGAGCTTCATCGGAGTTACAGTTTGTAAATGGCAACCATTTTACCGAGACTGATGTTGACTGTCCAAAAACAGCCATGTATAAATCAAACCAAACACCCCTAAAACGTCTTGAACCACCATGATATCATCACACCCTCACCCTAGCACCTCCATAACATCTTCACAAGCAGCTCCATCACCCATCTTGGTCACCAAGTAAAAACCCTTGGCTATAAAACAACCAACACCACCATTTCATCACCACCATACAACAAAGCACCTCCATCACCTTTCACCTTGCATTCTAGATTACAAGACTCATCACATAGCCTCTCCACATCACCCTCTAGCTCTCATATGTGTCCTAACTAGATCTCTAAGCTCCCTTGGTCACCAAGGAGCCATTCGGCTATAAATAATACTCTAAACCTTTCAGTTCAACTCATCCCCCACTTCCTCCTCTATAACCCATCAATGGAAACAACTCTCTGCTCCATAAGTTCTTAAGAAGATCCAATAGAAGTAATCAAGAGAAGTATTGAAGCCTTGAAGCCCCAGAGTCGTTATTCTAGGCGTACGAAGCTAAAAGTCCCGATTTCGACCCATTTCCAAGCTATAAGCTCAAACCCAGGTTCTGGATGTTTCACTTCTGCTCCTACACTCTTATAATGTTCATATGATCCTAAATAAACTCTTGTTAAAGTTTCATAACTCAATTCATGCTCATTTTCCATTTTGATCCAAAACTGTACACCCGAAGCCCTAATTTTACATTTTTCTTAAAACTAAATGTTATAATGGTTAAATGTTGTTATAATCCATCCTAACATGCTTAACTAATGTTAATATAACAACTTTATTGATTATTGAAGGAATTTGAATTAAAAACCTACGCGTTTTCATTATAAAACCCTAATTCAACCTGTTCTGATTTCTAGCTTAACGAATAGTTAATCTAAACTTTCGTTACGTTAAATCTTCTTATTTTAGCTTATATTAATAAGCTATAACCTGCAAATATCATTTAGAAAGTTAAAATAAGCTTGCATGGCATTTTGGACTTGTTTTGCAAAAGTATTCCATGCAAGGGGTATATATCGTAACTTTCTGAAACTTATAACTAAAAGGACTGAAAATGTCATTTTATCAAAGTTATAACTATAGGGGTCTATTATGTCACTTTCCAAAGTACAAGGTTTACTTTGTCTATCTTTTAAACTAGAAGGACCAAACTCGTAAAAGTGCAAACTCCAAGGGTATATTTTGCCATTTTTCATTTTCAAGGGTCTAAAATGTAACATTTTGAAAAAGTATAAAAATATATTCAAAACCTTACAAGACATAACTTTAATTAACGCTTGACGTGCTTATCATTTCCAGATATTGATCAAAACGCTTAAAACCGATTATATCGTATCACAATACTAGGGAGCTTCATATTAAGGGATTTCATCTTGGTATTACGTTCTGACTGAGTTGTTGGGTTTACGATTTAAAGTGCCCTAGCTCCTCAAACGTTTACTGAATGACCTCTGAATTATGATGGCCCGAACGGTGATACAATAATTCCAAACTCTCCAATCAAACTTATAACAATATTAAACTCTTAGAATCAAAGTTCTAGAGTACAATCTTCCTAAGACTCGACATATTATTCCAGGTTACGTGATGAAGCTGCTTTCTTTCAAGTTGATATACTTTCTGCCCGAGTAGATAACGTCATACTACCATACAGACGCCTTTCCTTTGATATACTTTTGTCATTAATCAGATTTCCCTGTTAAGGTGAGTTCATAGCCTCGCATTTCAATCTTTTTAATGTTTTATAAACCCGCGAGGGGGATACATGCTTAATTGTTTTTAATATACACAAGTACTTAAAACCGATATTGTGAAGTTCATAACCTCGCCTTTACTTATTTACATGTTTTATAAACCCGCGAGGGGGATACATGCTTGTTACAAACTCTTTTATATACTCATTTATCTTATAACAATTTGATTACATTTCAAAGACTTAATGAGTTCATAACCTCACATACTTTATAAACCCGTGATACCTGCTATAAGCCATGAATGCAAGTGTTTTCTAAACTATATGCTATCCTGATATATTATTGCCTAAGTACATGAAAATATCTATTTGGGTAGTATCTCCCAATATCTCTTCAATATCTATTTGGGTAGTATCTCCTAATATTTCTTTAATATCTATTTAGGTAGTATCTCCTAATATCTCTTCAATGTCTATTTGGGTAGTATCTCCCAATATTTCTTTAATATCTATTTGGGTAGTATCTCTCAATATTTCTTTAATGTCTGTTTGGGTAGTATCTCCCAATATCTCTTCAAATACCTCTTTGGGTAATATCTCTCAATATCTCTTTAATATCTCTTTATGTGATTCATGAGTTTAGGGTAATAATATTGTTCTCCATGATAATATTGTTCTCCATGATAATAATGTTACCATTTTTCCATGATAATTGTATTCGTTACAATTATTACAAATAACGGGTGTATAACAACGTAACCTCATACCATACTATAACGCATTACTATGACACTGCTTTTATAATAATTACTTATGATGACTTGTATTCAACTATTACATTTTAAACCTATGAATTTCACTCAACCATTGTGTTGACTTTTTAGCATGTTTATCTCAGGTAATTGAGCCACTTATGGTACGGAGTGGCATGGACATAAAGATGGCTAAAACTTATTATCATTCACATTGTATGTAACTAGATTTTGGGACCTGCCTTTGTAAAACTCTGATTTTAATGAATGATAACGTATCTTTTAAAAACGTCTCTTTTGAGTCGTTTTCTATGATTGTGTCTGTGATTCATGAAGTAATACCCCAGATTAGCTTCTGCTGCTATATTATCATAATGGGGGTGTTATAGAGTGGTATCAGAGCTCACGGTTATAGAGAACAAGGGTAAAACCTTAACTATAACTACTTTTCTTTTGCCATCAATGTCCTCCGTGCCACTACATTCCCTGAATTGTGAAGATGCCACTACTTTTTCCGAATAGTATGTAAAAATACATAACTACTATACTATTATATAAATAACTTATGTTATTTACACTGAGTTGTTATACAGACGTATGAAAAGAGGAAAGTATAATTATGGTGCACAAAAAAAATCAAAATATAAAAAGAAAAAATAAAAAAGTAAAATAATACAAAATAAAAAAAAAATACATAATTATAAATGCATCATACACGTGAACTTGTAACCTTGATTAGCTTAACATGAAAATCAAGTTCGTGCTAAGTATTCCTATCTATTATCTAATCTCACTTTAACATTCATCTAAATCTCGGGACGAGATTTCTTTAAGGGGTGAAGACTATAACAACCCGTAATTTTATAGTATTTCATTAAAGTAATATCTACTTATTATATTAAGTACTACTTTTTCACGGGAATAAAATTTGTGTCCATTTATTGTCATTTCGTAACATAGATTTAAATTTCTAAAGTAATCGAGTTCACGCAATGTCCTATGCCTATTCTATCTATGTTACATCAAGTAAATATCCTAATATGTCAAGTCAACAATCTAATATCTCATTTTTCATTTAAGTTCATTCCATTTAGAACTAAGTTTTCACGACGATAATACCAAATGAGCTTAAACCATTAGCGTTTACGTTTAAACCCTAATTTCATGTAGAGTACACATTCAAAATGAATGTACAATCAATCAAAGCACATGAACAAGTATCATAGCATCTTATTTGGGAATTAATATGTACCCTCCAAAATAAGGTACAAGTCTTTAAAGCATATGTACAAGTCATAATGCAGATATTCAAATGCCATTTTTAACCTATGTTTTCTCTTATGATAAACTTGTGACAGAATATAATAACTAACAAGGTACAAGCACAATTCATGCAACTTCATAGTACTTCCATATTCACCTTCTTACATTTAATGAAATTACTCAAGAAATCAAACTAAGAGTTTCCTAACAGGATCTATTTTTTAAACCATGACCCGTTTCATGGTTCTTATCCTTTTTTAACCTCAACCATTACTCAAATAAGTTGTAATAACATAAATTACAACATTACAAATCACATTCCATCATCATTTCACCATTTTAACATCATTATACACGAATTAAATCCTAGAAACCCTAAACGAACCCTAATTTTAACTCGCGACCCATTTTCTCATTTCTACCCATTTTAAAACCCGAACTACTAATCCAATATTATTGTAAACTCTTAATAACAAGTCTTACGGCAAACCTTTATCTTATTTCATTACTAATCCATATGGACATGAAAAAAAAATAAACAAGAAAACCATAATCCGCCCCTAAGAGAACTCGCGAGCCCCCATTTTAACCAACTTTGACCCATTTTTAAGTCTACCAAGCATCATACTCCTCCTGATTCATGCTTACTTCTTTTAGAAAGCTTCTTACAAAGCACCTTAACCTATTTTCTTGGCTAGAAAATTTGGCCACATACCTCCTTGTTGCTCATTCTCACCGCGCCACTACCCCCAACAAACACCCCTCACAACTAATCACTAACTACTATCATAGCACACCATACTTACCCTTATAGCTCCCCTATGTCAGATCCCTCACAGAAATATGAGACACCTTGCACTCCTTTTCCTTGGATCAAGTCCAACGGAGCTATAAAAGGACTCGACCCCTCCTTATTTACTGTGTCTCTAACTATTCACATCTTGTTTTAAAACTGATTGCAATGGTGATCCAAGTCTGACCAAGAGAAGTTCTAAGAGTCCCAAGAGCAGAAAAAAAGTAAAGAAGCCAAGTCTTGAAGCCATGGAAGGTCGTTACTAGACGTACGAAAGCAAAAGTCCCTATTTTGACCCATTTTCAATCATTTAGCTTGAAACCAGGTTCCATAAACTCTCCTACTATTCTATAACTCTTATAATGTTCATATGATCCTAAATATACTCTTGTTTCAAGCTTTTAACTTACAAATCATTCGTTCTTGACTTTTGATCCAAACCGAGCTCATGAAACCCTAATTTCATGTTTTTGCTTAATCTATAAGCTAAACTTATAAACTATCATTATAATCTATCCTAATAAGCTTATCTAACTTCATAATAAGTACTTTATTAAGTCTTGATAGAATTTGAAATTAAAAACCTACACGTTTTATTTTAAAACCCTAATTCGACCCGTTTTGATTTCTAGCTTAACGAATCGTTAATCTAAACTTTTGATATGTTAAAACATATTATTTTAGCTTATATTAATAAGCTATAACCTGGAAATATCATTTAGAGTCTTAAAGTAAGCTTGCATGATATTTGGACTTGTTTTGTAAATATTTTCCATGCAAGGGGTATATATCGTAACTTTCTAAAACTTATAACTAAAGGGACTGAAAATATCATTTTATCAAAGTTATAACTATAAGGGTCTATTATGTCACTTTCCAAAATACAAGGTTTACTTTGTACATCTTTTAAACTAGAAAGACCAAACTTGTAAAAGTGAAAACTCTAAGGGTATATTTTGCCATTTTTTATTCCTAATACTTAACATATTTACTCAGGTTGCGTGATGTGGCTGTTTACTATCATTTTGCTATATCAACCTTCTTTGTTAAGATTGTGATAAAGTCGTCAGCTTACATTTTGGAATATTTATTACAACTACCTATTAGGTGAAGTTCATAGCATCGCTTTTACTTATTTACATGCTTTATAAACCCGCGAGGGGGATACATGCTCAAATTTTTTTAATATACACAAGTACTTAAAACCGATATTGTAAAGTTCATAACCTCGCCTTTACTTATTTACATGTTTATAAACATGGCGAGGGGATCATGCTTATTTACAAACTCTTTTACATACTTGTTTATCTTATAACAATGTGATTACTTTTCAAAGACTTAGTGAGTTCATAGCCTCGCTTTTCAATCTCTTTAATGTTTTCATAAACCCGCGAGGGGGATACATGCTTAAACTATGAATTTTGAATAACATGATTGTTTTACCATAAATGCAAGTGTTTTTTTTTCCAAATGTATGCTATCCAGATATATTATTGCCTAAGTAGCTTCCAGTGCCATTATTTCCATATCATGAACCATTAATTGCTTACGAGTGAGCGCGAATATTGTGAATAGATCTATTGGGGTGACGACTCCCGTTTGTATACCCATTCATAGGGTAGCCAAACGCACTATATTTGACCTAATGGGTAACCTTGGCAAGTTACCTTTTCCACAGGGACATTTGTTCCTCAACCAATGTCACTACGGTGATTTTCCTTGTTAACGTATTGGTGTCATGAGCTTAGGTGCAATAATAATGTTACCATTTGTCCATGATAATTGTATTCGTTGCAATTATTACCATTATGATGACTTGCATTCAACTGTTCTCCATAATAATAATGTTCTCCATGATAATTGTCCCTGCAATGCAAATATTTCCTTTATGATAACTTGTATTCAACTATTACATTTCAAACCTATGAATTTCACTCAACCTTTGTGTTGACCCTTTTTATGCATGTTTATCTCAGGTAATTGAGCAACTTATGGCATGGAGTGGCATGGACTTGAAGATGGCTAAAACTTGTTATCATTCACATTTTATGTTTCTAGATTTTGGGACCTGCCTTTGTAAAACTCTGATTTTAAATGAATGATAATGTATCTTTTAAAAACATCTCTTTTGAGTCGTTTTCTATGATTGTGACTGTTGTACTATGAAGTAATACCCCAGATTAGCTTCCACTGCTATATTGTAAAAATAGGGGTGTTACACAATTTGTATTGAAACACTAAACATTCTTTCCTTTTTAGTTTCTGGCATGTTGTTTGGCTTTGATTTATTGACAATTTCACCTTAATGCTATTGTTAAAGTTAGTAACAAGGTGATGGATCAATTCAGTGCCCAATGATCTTCATTTTATGTTTTGAATAGAAAAACATCAAGTGTAATGTCCTTAAACAAACTCAAGTCACTGAATGAATAGTCATGCGATGGGTTGCCTTCAAGATTGTTCAACCTGAATCTAAGAAGAAAGATTTACCATTCAGTGAGGTGGTACTCTCTGAATGAAGTCCCTGAATCGAAGAAGAAGATAGTGGGTTTAGTGAGCTATGGTAATAGCGTCACGTACTCATCGATCTCCTCAATAGTTGAATAACCTAAAGACTCAAACAAATGTCTAAGTGAACTAAAGAAAAGGCGGGGTTTTTACAAAAGGGATTTATCCTTGGGAATGACTACTTTCATAGCTGGTATAAAAGTACAAATAGTACATCTAATTGTTCACAAAAGTAACACTTCCTAGTACCTAGTATAACAGCTTTAAATGATATATCAACCACCCATTTGATGCTTGACATGTGTATTTAGGAACCCGCAATAAACCCTAATTCCTTAGCCTATATATAGAAAAGTTTATAAAAGAGTAAAATGGGTTTGTGCACTAAATGTTAAACATTCATAAATAGATTTTTCTCCTTCAAAGCAACTAAGTCATAGGTTAGCATAATACTTTAGATTTAAGAGAGGAGATCTTACACTTACATTGTCATTCAAATCCGGGTTTTATTCTGCAAACAACCAGGTATAATTGTTTGATATATATCAATAAGAATTAAACGTTGAAAAATATTATGTCATTTATCTATACATTTAAAAGTTCTTATTCATTACATTGCTAATACATGGTACTAACATAAGTTAACTTTTTAGTTATACTTTTGTTAGTTAAAAGGGAACAACATAAGGGCCAAGCCAATCAACATAACTATTAGGTACCACCTTGTTCTTCTTAGATTTCAGGATGACACCCAACTCATCCTATTAACTAATTCTAAAGTTGCCCAAGGTAAACTGTTTGTGAAGTTCAAAGTCCTTGATATCATTATTTTCATGCACTGTTATGTTGACTGGTTTGGTATTTAGATGAACAACTAAAGAATGTTGGACGAAATTGGTACATGCTTATGAAGGTCCCTCAGATACCAAGAAAAATAGGATCATGGATCTAAAACTTGAGTACAATACTTTCAGAGCCAAAGACTCTTAAAGTCTCTCAAAGACTTGTACTCGTTACAAAACCCTACTTAGTGAGCTGACATATGATGGTGTAAAACTGTCTAAACATGAAATAAATGTTGGTTTTGTTAATAGTCTTCCTGAAAAGTGGCTAAGCTTCTCATAAGGGTTAAGGAATGTAAACCACATTCAAACCCATGACTTTGTTGACATATATGGAAGGTTTGTCTATAAAGATAACCTAATCTCTAGGAGATATACATATGACATCAAATAACGTCACTTTTATAGCACCATTTATGTGATAACCGGTAATTTTCCCAGGTTTAAGTATTATAAAATATTATAATGTTGTTTTCTAAAGTCTTCCGATCTTGTCAGTTTTTTAGATGAAAGCTGAAAAGTTAACTTCTGTTGACTATTTTTGCGTAAAACGGTTTTGGTTTAACCGGGAGTTGGATAGAGTTTTGAGTTCATAAGTGAATTTATTTTGATTCATTTTTCTGTTTTAAAATGGTTTGAGGTTTTCAGTGCTTTCCGGGAAGTTTTCCCGCGTTTAGCGAAAAATCGTCACGCAGCGCGTACCGGCACGACAGTTTATTCGAGAGTAGAGATTAAATGAATTTGGGAATGTGTTAATGGGTTTATTTATTTAATAAATTCATAATGATAAAATAACGTTGGTTTAAAACATAAGTGTGAGATTTGAAAGTTATCAGAAAAATGGTTGTTTTCGTGAAATTTGGTAAAAAACTGTAACGATCGTAAAAAGGTGAAATTTTGGTTGAATATAAGTTGTAAAACCCTATTTAGTGGTTTAAAGTGTTTTAAAATGGATGAGCAAGGTTCGGTTAAGTTTTGTTAAAAATTTATGTTTTCGGTTTGGAGTTGGCCGGCAACGGCTCAAAATGGATTTTTGTAGCAATTTAATGTGATAGGTATCCTGTAAATAACCTAGATTTATGGGAAAGTGATTTTAGACGCAATAAAAATACTAACTAAGTTCGGTTGACGTTTTAAATATATAAAAGTTAAGTTTTTAAGTGATCCCGACATAAAAAGGAAGACCCGAGACCTTCCCTAGGATCCTTTCGGTCAAGGGAAGCAACGAGAAGACAAGATGGCTATTTTTAAGATAATATATCTTTCATAGTACTCTTATAACCACCACTACCTCAACCATTTCATTCATTCTCTCATTTTTAAAATAACAAAAAAATTCTATCTCTTTTTCTCTCTATAACAAGACGAACAACATAAGGGGCAAGAAACAAAGATTTTGAAGATTTATCCAACAACACGGGTTAAGAATAGATAGTGGGTTGATAGTTAGTAGACGCGGGTTATATAAAAGGTATTTGAGTTCGTTCTTTTCCCGTCAAAACCGAACCAAGGTCATCAAAACTTGTAAGTTTTCTAAACTTTGTTTAAAGTTGTGCTTTTATGGCTATTATGATGTTAAAACACTAGTTGTACAAGTTAATGGTCGTAAAAGTCGAATCTTAGAAACGAAAAATGCAAATAAAGGGGTGTTTGTTGCGTCAGCTTATAAAGAAAAAGGAGAAAGGAATTTCAAGTTTGAATATTTTGGTTGTTGTGGTAATTTTTCTTTGTTAAAATGCTTATTTTGGGGCTTGTATCGAGTGTTGCTTATTAAAAAGCTAGGATATAGCTTATTTGGTTTTGGGTTATGTTTGGTTTCGGTTTGGGCTCGGCCCAACCAAGGGTCCGTTTGGTTTGTTTCGGTCCGGCACAAAAGTGGTCTCGGCCCACTTGGTTTTGGTTTTGGCTTTGGCTTATTGGACTTGGCTTATTTTTGAGCTTATGGTTTTGGCTTATATTATAAGCTTATAGCTTATTTGGTTTTCGGCTTATATAAAATATTATGAGCTTATAGCTTATTGTTTCGGCTTAATGGGCCACGGATATATGTGAATTCGACTTATATTTGGTTCGGCTTAATGGGCTTAAGGACCATTGGGTTTTGGTTTATATTTTGGACTTATGTAAACAGGTATGGACCAAGTTTTGCTATTGGGCTATTACTTAAGACCTTAATGGGCCATAAGGTCCAAAAACAAGTAAAGGAATTAGTGGACTTGTAAATGGACTAATGGATTTGGTTTGGACTAAGGGGGATTTTGTTGGACTTGCCAAATGGAATTGAATTATTTTGCTACGGTTGGATAAAACATATTGAAAGTATTGATTTTGTGTTTTGTCGGAAAATATTGGGTTCCTGAAAAGTGTTTGGGATTAATGTTTACAACCTTGGAAAAAGTCACATAGACGTATGAGTCATTCTGAATTTTTGAAAGTAGTTTATACTTAGAAACTTGCTTAAAAGGATAAATTTTCAAGATTTTAATAATAAAGACTTATTTTACTTCAAAATTTAATGCAAGATGAAAGATATATTTTCCTCGAAACTTTCTTAAATATTAATATTTATAATCGTTGTGTCGATTGATTGACAGGAATAAAGGAATATTTTTGTAGAAGATTAATGTTGTCGAGGTAAAACTAATTGGAATGTACGTATTATAATAACGAGACGTTGTAATTTACCTCGTTAAGCCCGATGAATAAGACAAAAATATTTAAAATATTATTATTTATTTAAATTATTAAATTCTTGTATATTTTTTTATTATATTTTATATATATTATATTATATAATATATATATATTATATATTTCATATATATATTTATGTATATACCATCTATATTTAATATATATTTATATAGGTATATACCTATATTATATATATGTATATATATATACTATATATATTATATATATATATATATTATATATATATTTATATATATATAATATATATATATATATATATGTATATTATGTATATATATGTATATACATATATATACATATATTACATATTTATTACATTTCTTTATATCGTATGTTTATGTTATATCGTACCAATTACGGAAATATGCGATTTATTTATTTTCGGCTCTCGAGTTTTGCTCATTTCTTTTTCGTCAGATTTACGCGGAGTATTTGGTCGGCTGTTTCGTTTTAACGATTGAAGGTGTCTTGAGTGAATTGTATTTATGTCACACTTAGCCCAAGTGTTGAGTCATTTTGCGTAATTACCACACAACCATAATATGAGATAACGATTTTGGTAAAGATAACAGTTTTGGTAACGGTTTCATTATAAGATAACAATTTTGGTAAATATAACGGTTTTGGTAACGGTTTCGTTATGAGATAACAATTTTGGTAAAGATAACGGTTTTGGTAACAGTTTTGTTATGAGATAACGATTCTTGTAAAGATAACGGTTTTGGTAACGGTTTTGTTATGAGATAACGATTTTTGTAATGATAACGGTTTTGGTAACGGTTTAGTATGAGTTAACGATTTTGGTAACGGGTTCGTTATAAGCTAATGGTTTTGAAATAAAAAGTAAAGGTTTGATGATAAGAAAAAGGGGGTTTTGTAACGATATTGAGAATCTTGGTGTGTGTAAAGACGAACACTTGTACAATAAGACAACTTTGTACTAACATTAATTAAGTGTCATAAATGTCTAGGTCGTGGCCGGGTACTGCTGTGCGCTTGAGTTGAGATTATTTGTGATTTGAGATTCAGATTTGTACTGTTTGCATTTTGCTATTTGAGGTAAGTTCTCGTAGCCCCATTTTTACTGTCTTTTTCGTTGGGGAGAATGATACTCAAATGCGTTTTGAAATGTTTTGAATTGATCAGTATGAGATGTGGTTTTGATTTTGGGACAAGATATGTACTTATGACTGCTATGTGAATATTATGTGATGCATGATTGTTTGGATCGGATGGGTACGCCTACCCAGTATTTGTATGATTGTTTGGATCGGATGGGTACGCCTACCCAGTATTTGTATGATTGTTTGGATCGGATGGGTACGCCTACCTAGTATTTGTATGATTGTTTGGATCGGATGGGTACGCCTACCCAGTATTTGTGTGATTATTAGAGCGGATGGGTACGCCTACCCAGTATTTGTGTGATATTAGAGCGGATGGGTACGCCTACCCGAGTTTGTGTGTGGTCCTACCCTGATTTAGTGCTCTAGCTGGTAGGCCCTTTAGGTGCGTAAGTGACATATGGTATTTGACTAGCGAGATGATAAGTCATGGTTTGCTTACATATATTCACTGTCATATAGCACTATTGTCCACTGTTTTAAATAATTGGCACAACTTTTGGGTTTAAGGTCAAACCTACGAGCTCACCAACATTATTGTTGACGTTTTTGAGTATCATTTTTAGGTGTGTCAATCAAAGGTATATGAATGGTATTGGAAGAGCAAAGATGTAACCCAAGGGGACTGGGTCGAGATGGGTTTTGATTATTTAATTTTGTCAAGTCTTAACTTGTAAAATTTATGTAAATCCAAGTTTCATTATTGTAAATTGTCAAGTGTATGATCTTGTATCTTGTGCGATGAACGATATCGTCGCATCCTGTGTTTCCGCCACTGACGGGGTGTGACAGATTGGTATCAAGAGCCAAGGTTATTGAGAATTCCGGTTTTTATAAAAAAAGCGCAACTATAACCAAAATGTGAAGTCTATTTTTAGTAAAACCTCGAACATGGCGAAAGTCAAATAGCCCGAGTAGTTCATGGTATTTTTCCTAAATTACGCATAGCCTGATCAACTATGCTTAATTCATGAAGGACTATGAAATGATGAGGTTAGTTTTCTAAAGTTATGTTATGAGGAGGGAAGGGATGTGTGAGTAATGTGACCACCTAAAAATGTTAGGATGTAAAGTGATAAAAACACTTGCGAGTGTTGAGATTAAGATCATGTTGATTTTAGGATTGTCATGCTGCCTTAGTAGTAGTAGTGTGTGATGCCTTGAGAGTGTAAGTAAAATTGTCGCGAGAAGCGATGATTGATTTATTGATGTTGGTCATGCTTGCCTTAGTGTAGTGCGTGTTGCCTTAATAATTTTAGTGGATAGTCGCAGGTAGCGACGTGAATTGAGAATATGCTTTTTATGGATTATGTGTTTTATGTGGTGACGAGTTGTGCATGTTCGGTATCGAACCTGGTCGGTGTTTATTCATTGTTCGTATTCTTCCCGATATATTTAATATATATAAGGATATATATATACGGTTACGAACGTCTAATTTCAAACGCTATAATGATTTGTATATGTAAGCATAATGATGCTGATAATTTAGATAATTATATTTTATACTTATACCCTTTTATCGTGAGGATGTCTACCCTAGTGTTTGTTGACCCAGAGATTTCCACCCAGGCTGACGGAGCTCAAAGCTCCCGAGTGCCCGTACCACTTCCTGAGGATCCCTATAAGGCTATTAGGCAGGCTTATTTGGATGGGACGGACAATGAGTCCGAGCCTTTCGAGGACCCTATTGAGACCGAGACACCTGAGACACCCCTCACTGTAGCACCACCCACATCCCTACCTGAGAGTACTCCACCCGTTTTGTTTCCCATTCTCTACAGGACCGCACGTATGGCTATGCGCGTTCTACCTGCGATGTCACCGGGCCGCTCTGCCAGTATGGCAGAGGTGGCAGCTATGTCTGAGTCTGCGTTTCATAAGAGGTTTAGATCCTCTTATGAGAGTTCGCTATCTTTGTCACCGCCATACCTTCCTTCACGAAAGCGTTATCGGGGTATGTCTGAGTTAGTAGAGGATGATGAGGATGATGATGATGAGGATGATGAGGATGATCATGATGAGGATGATGAGGAGATAGAGGAGAGTTTGGATTCCGACAGTGTGAGTGAGGACGCAGAGGACGAGGGTCCTACTGCAGAGGATGAGGATCCTGCTGTAGTGGACGACGGTCTTGCTGTGGGGGATAAGGGCCTTGATATGGGAGTTGAAAGTTATGGTTTAGATGATGAGAGTCATGGTTTAAATGATGAGGATCATAGTGTAGAGAGTGATGGACTTGGTTTAGAAGAGGAGGAGGAGGCTGTACCTAAGGGTCAGCAGCAGGCAGCTTTGGTTGTGGGGACAGCTATGAGCGCGCCTTTAGGACTTGGGTATGGGGCGTTGAGGCGCTGAGAGTTAGTGTTAGAGGAGGATCATGTATACAATACGTTTAATGTAGGACATGGTTTTGGATCTGCACCAGAATCTAAGAGATCGGAGAGGGTGTCGGCATCTAGATAGCCCACACTCACCACATGGAAAGACCTGGAGGACGGTATGGTTTATATTGACGTTCCTGCTTACCCACCACCAGCACTACCTGTTCAGACACCACCTTCACCCGAGTGGACGTCTGGTTCACTTCCTATTTCTCTATCACCTTCTGTTGTTTCTTTACCTATTTCATCACCCATGATACCGCTGACTGTACCATCTCTTGTAGCTACACCCGCTACGACCGAGACTGAGAGATTTTTGACTGAGTTGGGAGCTCAAGTCGAGATGCAGGGGGGAATGATTCGTGATCATGCGGTACGATTGAAGGAGCTATTTCCTGCTTTATTTGAGAGGTATGATAAGGACATAGGAGAGTTATTTACTAGGTTAAGGGGCGGTTAGGGATGAGATTTTCTCCCAGAGGTATCGGTTTAGGAGTCTAGAGCATGAGCAGGAGAGGGTCATAGTGACTTTTGGGGCGATCTAGAGACTAGTATTAGCCTTGGAGTCGTGGGAAGGTCAGACGGATGCACAAAGAGCAGCTCTATGGCATGCCATCAGTGATACGCAAGGAGAGAACCGGGAGTTGCAGTTACAGCTTGCTGAGGAGAGACGTGCGCAGTTAAAGTTGGCTGAGGTTGTTGACAGTATGAGGAGAGGTAAGGAGCCCAGAGGAGATGTGTAGGATATATGAGGTTTGAATTAGTAGTTTGTGTATATCACTAAACCGGGTAGCATCGGTTAGTGTCGATAATATGATTAGAAAAGTTCTTTTGTATTGGTGGTTATGACAAATCCTTACTAGTCGTTAGGTGATTTGTATTGAAATCGATTCGCGATAGTGAAGGAAATTTTGTTCGATATTTTTGGATAGCAGTATTCTTGTGTTATTGTGTGACTAGCTTGAGAGAGAGCAGTTTTTCCCATGTGTAAGTGCGTTGTGATTGGTCGCTCGTGTCAGAGCGGATACCCATTTCCTTATTAGGACTGGCATTCGATGTAGTTAGTATGTTCGGTAAGCTTGAGATATATTTAAGCTAAATAATGTTAAGGT